>GL501523.1:2099463-2116936 GCA_000149185.1 Mayetiola destructor | reverse complement strand
TTAATCAAATATATTTTATATCGCTAATATATAGTAAATGAGCCCTCCAATAAAAATGAGTCAATCTTTTTCAGAGTAATTGCGAGCTTACGGTTCTGGCGAATGATCCGAAAACATTGGTGAATTTTTTTTCTATTTTTTTTTTTTTTTTTTTGTATTTTGTTATTACCAAAATGTTATTGTGTGTGTGTTTGGCTGTTCTGCGAAAGAAGAAATGCAATGGGTTTTCCGATTGAATGAATTCTATTCATTCAAATTCAATGCATTCGATTCGATTTAAACGTCCCTGTATGGTTTGCAATACGAATAACGATGATTCATATGTTGGCTGTATGAACCCGAATGTGAGAATTTCTTTAAGCATTTTGAGCATTGAAACGGTTTTTCGCCCGTGTGTAAACGCGTATGTTCAGTCAAATGATGTTTGTGTTTGAATGCCTTTGTACAATCCAGGCATTTGTATGGACGTAGACCTTTTTTGAAAAAATAAAGAAAAAAACAAAAACAAAAAAATATAAATAAACGAAAGAAAATGAAAAACAATTATCATCTTGTATTCCGTATGCAAAATGCATCAATATATTGTTATATATATATATGTGTACTGTACACTGTACAGTGTACAGTGCTCACAAAAGTTGAAAAACTTTAAAATATATTTTATTTTTTTTCAATCTAACTTACCAGAATGTTCATATTTATGCCGTGCCAATGAACTTTGTTTATTGAATGCTTTATCACATTCATCGCACACATGTTGACTTTCACCTTCAGGAATTGGCTGTTTAACATAAGAGCGTTTTGTTGGTGGGGATGGTTTAGCAATATGTTGTTGCTGTTGTTGTTGTTGTTGTTGTTGTTGTTGTTGTTGTTGTTGTTTCGGTGAAACACTGCCATTGAATGTTTCTTTGGTAAAATGAATTTCGTCTTTCCACGATCGTTTTTCAGAGCCAGAGCTCAAATTGTCCGGCATATTTCGTGCAATTTCAGGAACAAGATTAAAAAAATGGTCCATTGGTCCCATGCCAATGGGTGGCATATATGGATATTGTGCTGCTAAGGATTTTCGGCTCAAATTCATAACTTCATCGGATGGTACGATTCCATAACGTGGTGAATTTGATGGCGTTGATACAGATCCATCTTTTTTGATCGATAAATCTAATGGCTGATCATCCATAATTGCAATTGGGCTTTGGCTAAATGTCGGTGACATTTGATTGGCAATTAATGGTTGTGACATTGGTAAACCTAATGGAATTTTTGTGTTTGTGACCGCCCCCTGTTGAATGGTAGCCTTTAAATCAGCCGATGTTGATTGACCATTTGAATATAATTGATGATGATGATGATGATGCTGCTGCTGCTGTTTACCATATCCCATGCCATTCATTTTACGTTCACGTGATCGATTATTTTGAAACCAAACTTGAACAACACGCGAGTCTAGCGATAAAATTTGTGCAATAGCACGGAATTCATCACGACCGGGTTTTGAATTTTTCGCATAAAATTCCTTCAAAATGTTTTGTTGCTCTTCGGAAATGGCCGTTCGTACACGAACTTTGCGTTCATCTTCGCTACTCGATTGATTTGGAATGCTGTTTGAACCAAAATTAGCATTTAATGTCAATGATTCGGCAGCTGCTTGTGCGGCAGCATGTGCGGCCGCCACTTGAGCAGCCACATACAAATCTTCAGGTTTTTGAAGCATTCCACATAAAACAGTTTCATGTTGAGCTAATTCAGTTCGATGATTGAATGATTTACCGCATCGATGGCATGATAAATCCGTATTTTTTATGTCAAAGGATCCGTGTTCGCTATGCGAATCTTCCATTTTTAATGAATCGGTGACACGTTCATGGGCTGACAAATGAGGCGATGGCATCGGACTATTAACACTTATTGGTGGCGACGGATGATCATCCAATCGTTCAATTTTCATTTTTTGCAATTTTTGCATTTTTTGTTCGGTTTCATCGGAATCAATATCCATAACTAATTTGCCGCCATCTTCATTTGCATCGTCAGTCACTTCTTCGATCATATCCTCTGGATCGGAATGTAAGCTTGGTGTTTTATTGTGATGTGATCTACTCATAAAACTGTCCATCATATTCGATGGTGCACCACCGGTCATGCTTAACAAATTTTGAAAATTTTGTAAACTTTGAAGCGATTGACGTGGATCCATCATCAATGATAATGGTGGAAAATTACCAAATGCCAACAATGCACTCACATCATAACCGCCATATTTGTTAATTAAATTGGGCATTGGTAAAAATGTATTTTTATTTGGACTTGTGGATAAATTGTTGTTGTCACTGAGACTCAAACCATTCATATGCATACCAACATTGTTTACATTTGGCAATTGTTGTGACATAAAACCATTCGGTTTTTGTAAATTTGTTTTGTCCATTTTGGATGAACGATTTGTTGACATTTTTAGGCCGGGTTTAATACATTTTTTTGATGTCATATGACTTGAATGTGAACCTGAATGTGAAAAACGTTTACCACAATTGCGACAACCGAAGGGCTTTTCTCCGGTATGAATGCGAATATGTTCCTTTAAATGATGCTTAAATTTGAATGCCTTATCACAATCGTGGCACTTGAATTTGCGTAGCGTTTCCGATTCATCGTGACAAATCATGTGACGCTGTAGACGATAAACATTGGCGAATGCTTTGTGGCACTGTTTGCAGCTCTGAAATAAGACACACATACACACAAAGAGAGAGGAAAAAAAAGTATTAGAATTTTGATTAGTTGACTTACAGAGACAAACAAAATTGGATTTTTCTTTTCTTTTTTTTTTTTAATTTGACAAAATTTCGAAACGAAATGTTCGACAGTGAGATAATTTATGTTCCATTTTTTAATATTTATTTCTTTTTCAAAGCGAAACGAATTTTTCATTCATAATCATGCATTTAAATGTTTACAGATGTACGTAAGTGTATTTTCGTTTCATTCGATTTTGCAGGTTGATCAAAGAATAAAATAATTAACCGAATTCATTTATTTTTCGAGCGTGTCTCATCTTTTGCTTTGTGCTACTATCGATGTTCGAACCTTCCCATTTTTCCAGAAAAGGCCAAAGGTCCTACAAATAGATTAAACTCACTTGGATGAAAGCAGCAAAAGCCAAAGCAGGCACACACACACACACACACACACATACAGAAAACCACACAAGAAACGAGTGAAACGCAAACGAAAATAAAACGTTCGTTTGTTCGTTCGTTTGTTCGTTCGAATTCGTTTGTTTTTTTTTTATTCCACGTTGTTAGGTAAATTGGAATAAGGCTGTTGTGAATATTGATGATTGATAACCCCTACATTGCGGACAAGTGTGAAAGAGGAAGAACGCACTACCGTCAAAAAAAAAAAAAAAATTGAGACGAAAATCATTTTAGTTCATCAATTCAAGTGCGTAAATTAATTGCCAGTCTCTGGTAGCCGTTAAGCGTTCAGCGATTCGTTATTTCATCTTTTGTTTCTATTTTGACATCAATATGTGGATGGAGAAGTGAATTTCCTGCCCATAAATGTGTAAACAACCGATAACGTTCACAGAACACGGCATTTGATTTATCAATATAGCGCGTTTATTCAGTTTTTTGTAGCTTTCTCCTGAACAGTTCATTGAAATTTTCACGATGCAAAAATCAAAATGAATTTGTTTTGTTTATGGCGTTGCGCATCGCGCACATCACTTATAATGTGACATCATTTTCGGATCCTGATCAATTCATTTGAATCGTTCATTGTCATCTTTGACAATTATTCGTTTTTCGTCTCTATTCAAGATCCATTCGGGATCCATTAAACCAAAAAACAAAGAAAAAAAATCCTAAAGACTTAGCTATATATTGTTTCATGTTACAGGTCAATTGCATAAATTCTTTAGTTTGTATAAGAAATCAACTGTGAAGTAGGAGAGGAAAAAATTGTTGATTTTGTGCGTTCGATAAAACTAACAGCGTAGCGCATAATACATAAAAAACTGATTATGATGAAATAACCGCTCACAGCGTCTGTCGATAAAAATAAACCAAGTTCAACGTATCGATTATGTTTGCAGGTGTAGTATTTTTCCCCATTCGCTTCCAAACACCATTGAACAGAAAAAAACGAAAAACCGAAAAAAGAAAAACGGGAAATGAAAACAAAGAAAAAAAAGAAACAAATAAAACGTGAAAACCAGAGCATTTCCATAACTCTCATGCAAATGCCAACATATGCCATGTTTGCGCATTTATGTGTGTGTGTGTGTGGGTGATCGATACACTGTGTCGGAAATGATCGTATGTATTCATCATTTATTAGCCATTGTACTGCTTTAATGATGATTGAAAATGATTCAAAGCTCGTCTTCCAATCGATGTACGCGCACTATGCGTTGTTATTCATTTTTCCCGGACTCCGACCAACGGAAATATAACAGAGAGAGAGAAAAAATATTCAACGAGAACAAAAACTCATATCAACAAATAGTGCTTGGGTGCGCGTCGTGCACACATTGTAACCATAATAATCTGTTAATGAATTTAGTTTTCCGTTAGTTATTCGGCTTGTTTCTCTGTTCGTTGTCGACATTTAAAGTGGATAAGACGTTTACACCGTCATCCTGCCAGCCTGCCAACTAAACCGCTTGTGTTCGATTCAATAATAATTTTTGTTTTCACATTTCCATAGTTCGTGTTCAATAGACAGGTGCATGTGCCATTCTTGAAAATAAAACAGAAATCTCTGTTCGATAATTTAAAAATAAACTCTTTTTTCTCCTCAGCTTTTCCATATCAGTTACCATATGAATTCAAAATCGTTACAATGTGCGCATTCAAAAAAAAAAAGAAGAAAATGAACAGTTTTACGGAATTTCTTGTGAAAAGGGAATTGTACATTCGAAAACACACATAAAATACCTCACAAATAATATTAATAGCCGTCAATACTTAATAATATCAACAAATGCACTTCCACAATTTTTGTGACTATAGACTACAGATATGTTGTAGCTATATGTAGTGTTCAATGTTCAGCTGCAGCACAGTTTCCTTTTGCACTTTCAGGTCTGGAATTAAATTGAAATCCTTTCATAATTTGTTCATATATTTGATAAATGGCTTCAATTTACGGAAACAAGTCGATGAGACGATGAGATTTTTTTTGTCGTCGATTGACGTTCCAACAACATTTGCTGGAAATTCTCTGTGTGATTGAACACGTTACAATTTCATGCGGTACGACACACAAAAATGAAAGAGAAACAGAAACGAAAAAAAAAACCGAATGAGAACATCACCGATCCACCATGTTTTGTCTATAGAACATGTTCAATTGTCGAAAGTATTATTATTCATTGAAATCTTTTTTTTTCTCTTTTTTCTTTTTTGGCTTGATCATTCTTGTTTGATTGTTGTTGTTGTCGTCGAACGGTGGGCGTTGATTATCTTGTAACGTGAACGTGAAATGAAATGTACATACAAAAGTGTGTACGATTTGATAAAGTAATAATCCAAATTTTGGATTTAAATTTAAAAGGAAAAATTCCAACGGAAAAATATATATATATATATATATCGGTTGATGTTGTCCGAACAGAGAGCAGTGAACAGTGAACAGTGATCAGTAAGAAGAAAATGTGCGACACAACGAATGAGGGCAGATTGAGAACGGAACAACAATGTGACAAAACAATTAATATCGTTGTTGTGATTGTGACCGTTGATATTTCTGATCAAATTGAAAGCCAGAAGTAGCACATAATGAACTCGAACGATCTAAAATTGTGGATTATATATTTTTATATTATTTACATGTATTTATATATATATATATAAAAGATCGAGATTCGATATCCCAGACACCAGATAGCTTTGATTACATTATATTATTTGATATCGGCTCGATGTTCGATGCGACTACCACTTACGGTTAACCACCAAAATCAAAAACAGTTAAAAGACCGATTGTTCTTATGACATTAATCATTTCAATTTTGTTGAAATAATTCGCATAATACTTTCAACACAATTTAAATGGTGAGGAAAATTTGATGAAGATTTTCTCTCGTTTTTTTTGTTTTTTGTTTTGTTATTTGCACGAATTATTGAATTTCGTAGGCAGAGTGGAAATAAGTAACAAACAAAACCCAAACACAACAAAAAAAAAAAAAGGAAGAAAAAGATTGTTATTCGCTATTTATACGCATCTGTTTCAGGCTGTTCATTTAGTATTTTAATGGTGGTGTCGTCTTTCATCTTCATTATTTGTTTGCTTGTGCATCATCCACACAAAGAATTAATTGAAACGGATATTTCACCTTATTTCTTATTTTATTTTGGTGATTATGTTATTCTTGTTTTTTTTTTTCGTTTTCATTTTCGTTTTCGTATTATATTTTATTTTCACATTTTACTTTCAATTCATATGATTCAGTAAAATATTAGAACGGCCAAATGGGAACGGATTCCGGCACATTAACGCTTTTTTTTAGAATTTATTAAGACGATGTATCATATGGATAAAATGGTTGCACTGACTGGCCGATCACCACACAGCAATAAAATCAATTAAAATTTTGAATAAATTCACGTTGTTAATCTATTTAACTTTTACTAAGTACGGTGAATGGTAGAACTGTTTGTTTTTATTTTCTTGTTTTATTTTTTTCTTCGTTTTCCTTTTAGTTTTAATATTAGAACAAAATTGACCATCAGGTTAATTCATAAGGTTAGTTGAACGTATGAATGAACGAACGAAAAGAAAAAAGAGAAAAAAAAATGTATGATCAAACACATTTTCATAGCCAAAACAACGAAACGATCAATCAATGAAAATGAAATTAGTAGTCCAAACGAACGCACAAAATTGTTTTTTCCCTATTTCTAACCTTCGCTGTCCTGTGTCCCCGTGTCCCGGACTTAATTAAAAAAATGATTTTTTTTTTTTTTTTTTGTATCAGTTGATAATACGAATGATATATGGCCAATGAAATTATTGCGAAATGACGTTGATTATACATATTATTATTATGATTGAAATGAGGCCTTCACAGGAGACATATTTGATGTTTGTGTGTTGTTTTTTTTCGTTCACTTCCTTTTGCTTACGTAAAAGAATGATGATCTATTGACTGATGATTGAGCATACCTGTTTTCAACAGTAGCATGATATCGAATTAGAAAAAGTGTGTGTGTTCGTGTATGTGTATGTATGTGTGTGTGAGAGAGAGAGAGCGAGAGAGAAAAAGAGAATAAAAATAATACAATAATTGCCATGCAATTGGGCGTAACCAAAGTCATAGATTAAAAATTCGTAAATTTATCATAATAGAAAATATTCAATAATTCGTTAAATGTCAAATTCAAAAGAATTCAACTCGTGAGTGCCGTTTACACACCAACAACGAGCATGGACACGCAGATAAATATACTAAGGGATTAATAAAGCGTCGACAAATTCACTCATAAAAATATAATTAACGCGTAGAACACATTTATCGACGATAATCATTGAGCACTGAGAATCGAATATGCCATGACACATTTTTGCCGACTATTAACACTTTTGAGGAACAAAATTCAAACACCGTTAGTTTCATTCAGTTATGATTATTTTCTTCTTACCGTAAAGTTCATTCTCAAAAATTTTTCGAATGCAATCGTTCGGCAAACAAGAAAATAAACAAACCGACCGTAAAACAAACAAATGATTTTTTTTTTTTGATTTTTCGACATTTCGAAAAATGATAAAATTCAGGATCATTTATGATGTCACTCATGTTCATGGTTAATGTAACAGAACAATAATAATCATAATAATAATAATGATAATAATAATCAGAAGAGTATTTGAAAGATTTGGAAACAAACAGGAGAATTAATGAAAGCAAAGAAGAAACTGTACACAGATATGTGCTGGAACGTAATTTACTTATATATCGAATTACGGTCATTTCGTCCGGTTTTATGAAGGTTTTTTTTCCCTTTTTTTTGCCTTTTATAAATATTCCACTGCATCAATATTTCAATTAACTTAACGTTCGAATATAAGAAACAATATAATATGTAAAACGAACAATCAAATAAAATGTGAAAGATTATTGAGACACAAAGTGAAGTATCGTATACGAATCGGAACATTTTAATTTCGCACTCACAACATTTCTCAAAAACAAAAAAAAAAAAACAAAAGAAAAAAACCAACAAGAACAACAAATGGATAAATAATAATAAAATAATTAAAAAAAAAAAGAAGAAAAATTTCACTTACCACCGATTGTTGCGAGTTAGGTGAATGCATTAGTTCATGTTTTTCAAGTTGATCACGATTTAAGAACGAGGCGGAGCACTGTGAACATGCGTATGATTCATCAACCGATATACTTGGACTAATGGAGCTACCTCTTTTTTCATCATTAATTTCATCTTTGATGCTATTTGGTGAATGTGCTGAGGTTGGTGTATGTTGTGATGATTGTTGCTGTGGATGCCTCATGAAAAAATCAACAAGAATATTCTCGTTATCACCAGATAGACCGGATACTAGCGATGGGACTGCATTTATGGAAAATGAATGGAGGAAAAATAACGAAAAAAATTTTTAAACTATTTTCAACGAAATGAAAATCAATCTTTGGAGAGAATTTAATTTTTTTTTTTTTGGTTTTTTTTTTAATGAAAGATGAGTAGTACATGATTTATGGTTGATGATCGGTTCTAACTTGGCGACCACGTACGAATTTTTTATTAAAGTCATATTATTAGCGTATTCAGCGTCAAACTGCGGATAGGAAATTGTAATTTGTGTGTCGATGTTCAAACACTAATAATTTTTTTCTCTTTTTTTTTTGTTGTTGTAAGTTTTTGTTTCGATTTTTTTCTTTTCTGGTTTGTTTTGATTTCTTTATATATATATATATATATATATTTCGGAGTTCAAACACTGTTCGGGCAAGAATTTTTGTTTCTTTTCTTCTTTCTTTTTTTTTCCTTTCCTTTTTTTTTTTGATTTTACGAAATTCGAATGAATTCAGATCAAGTGCATATTCAGCGGCGGAATATGAATTAGTTAATTGTCACAGCGTCTCGGATACCTTAACGATGTTCGCTTGTGGCCAATATAGTATTTTGTTGAACACTAAACACAAAACACTCAACACTGAACACTGAACACGAAAAAAATTTCTATTCAATGTTTCGATCGATGATGACATTGCATATGATGCATTATATTCGTTTTCTCTTATTTTTACAACTTGAACGAAAAAAAAATTGTCTTTTTATAATCTTTTTCACATTTGTGAATCGACCGAAATTGCGCCCCGTTTTTAAAAATACGTGTTAACGTCGCGACGTTTGTATCACTACTACTCAATTGAACACGAAAAAGTGATCTCGTTGAAAAACATTCTCACATCTTCATCAGGCAAACACACATTTATTTACACACAAACACGCACACACACACTTACATTTATATGTACATGCGAAAGGTATATCATTACGTCTGGCTGTATTCATTTTCCAACTGTATATGTACGCTATTCTATTGGACTTTTTATTCCTTTCCTTCCCCTTCTTATTCAAATTCGATTCGTTCGAATAATGTTCCATCCCGTTCTTGCTGCGTTCGTTTCGGTCTAGTCGCTGGCACGGCAAACTTAAAGTGCACAATTTTTTTGTCTTTTTTCTCTTCAAATATATGTATACATGTATATTTGGTTTGTTGCACACACCAACACAACCATGATGTGATTCTATATTCATTTTGAACAGAGTATTTGCAATTTGGACCAAAAATCTATCCATACAATTTTCAATTTTACGATTTACAATTGTGTATGAGTTGTTTGCATACGTTGTTAACAGTACGACGAAGTATGATTGCTGTTTTACTTCTTTTTCATTTTTTTTTCGTTTTCATATTTTTCGGAAATATACAAGTATAATTATGTTTTACTGTTCGCCAGCATATTTGTACAAACGTACGTAGTTTGTCGTACGTGGATGAACAAAATTACCGAAGGATTTACGTTTGTATTTGCTTGTATTACTGTTACTGTTACTGTTACGATTTCTCCGCTTTGAAATGAAACACAATTGAAGGGGAAATAGTCACATGTATTTTGTGAAATTTTTAATTCTCGTATTCGGATACGATGCTCCTTCAACTTGGAGGGGAGTGATTTTCGAAATTCAACTTCGAAACACTGATTCAAACGTATACAGATTACGGGTTCGTCAATGACACCATTTTTTTCTCACTCTCTCTCTCTCTCTCTTTTTCTTTTTCTCTTTCTCCATACATTTATGTTGTGATATTGCATTCATCAATCTCTAATCATCAAAAAAGTGTTTGCTGTTCTCACAGAGAGTTAAAATTTGTGTGGAACTAAAATCAATTTAACCATTTTCAATTTTTCAATTAAATTGATTTTATGGCCACTATTTCGTTTAATAAGGCTTTCAATCATGAGCGTTTTGGGAAAATGAGCAAATGAGCGCAAACATACGAAAATAAATCATTTTCATTTTCATTTTCAATTTCTGGTAAATCCAGAAAAATGGGAAGAAAAAAAAACAACAAACTATTCGACCGCATATACGTGAATGTTGGATTTGTATAACGTACAAAGTATGGGTGAGTGTTGTGTGTGTGTGTTTTGTGCTATGTGCATATTTTCGCTTTTTCCCTCGCTCGGTTTCAATTAATCTTAATTGCTCAAACTGTTGTGTACTCTCTGTATTTTGTATACATGTTTTTAAATTCTTAAGATGGTTTCAAGTTTTCCAGAGGAGATGGATAGCATTTTCACATGATGTTAAACATGGATTTTGGCTATTAATGGGTTTAAAGCCACTCTTTCTTTTGTGATTTGTTTGATTTTATTTTATCCTTTCTCCCAGCGAACAGAATTTTCAGCCTTTGATTCGTTTTTGGAACGAACACGTAATGTATTTATTATATGAGTGGCTTGAAATTGAAAATCTTCACATACCAAATACAGAATAAAATTTCATCTTATTTCTGTACGACGTACAGAAGTGTTATTTAAAACAACGTAACGTCCAACGTGAATGAATAACGAATATGAAAAACGGAACCGAATCGAAACAAATACCAATGATGGCAGGGGTGTTTGAACATATGTCTATTTGTATGTGAACCATTTATTTCTTGATTAATATTTTCTATCGATCTTTGTTCAAGTCAATGAATGCCCATTATTCAATTTCAAACATATCATATGATAATTGTCCCGTTATTTTGGATTTTGCTCATTTCCATTTTTATATTGGTCGAATTTCTTTTAATTAAAGATACTTTTCCAAAATCTCAATCTCAAACGAACATTTTCTTTGGAATGTCAAATATTTAGATTTGAGAAACGATATTGAATATATATATTATATATATATATATTGCATGACCGGGATACGAAATACGAAAACGATTGATTAGCCATCAGCCATCAGCTACCGAAATTATTTATGCTCATGAAAATAGCTATTTCGAATTTGAAATGGGAGAATATTTAAGATGCAAAGATTTTGTTCGATACATAACAAACAGTTCGTGAACCAAAATCGTTCACTTTCCACTTTATGGATCACAATTTACGGCAATTGAATAATAAGACAACGAACGTTCAATTGAATTGATAAACAAAGATGCGTGTACTGGAAAGACCGGTCAGAAGGGAAAAAAAGCAATAAATAAGGGTTGTCTACAGCTCTCTGTGAATCATTGTGTTCGTATTCGATTTGAATTTATCATTTGTCGATTTGAAGAACCGTACACACTTACTTACTGTGACCGGGTCTTCGCTATTCATTTCCACGAATATAATTTATATGAATTTATTTCTTCGTCTTATTCACATATTGTGGGGACACACTTCTCAATTGTGAATCGTATAATTTGATTTTTATCGATGAGTCTGATATCATTGATAATAATCAGTGCGGATGGCTCATCTAAACATTTTATATTGTAACGATTTCGAGAATTTCCAAAATAAAAAAATATCCATATTAAATGGCAAATTGCTTTAGCAATTAGAATATTTTGTATTGTGCTTTGAATCAAATTGAAGCGGCCGGCGGCAAGCGGCAAGCGGTAGTTGAATTAAAATTACAATTCAAACGTAAATCCCGGTCAATATATTTATTATAATTTTATTCACTGTGATTGCGCTCAGATGTGATTTAATGTGATTTTGTTGTTTTATTTGGTGTTTGAAATTTGGATGTTATTGCTACATGATTTGAAACGCATTTTTCATGCCATTGTGCTCGTTTGCACATTTGATGCGCTTTCTTTTCGTCATCTAAACTTCAGTTCTCCGATTGTTGGACAGGGACAATGAATTTTGGCGAATCTTTGGATACACACTACAAAATACTGGCTGCTATTTTTCGGGAATGTTTTAAAATGACATTATAATATATTGCTGTGTCCACCAGTCACCCACTAAAATCAATTTCGAATATGAAAAGTGGAAAGAGGTGTCTGAAGAATAAAATCTCGTGTTCACACGGATGATGATATAATATCTTATGTGTTTTTGAGAGTTTTTTTTTTTTTTTTTTTTTTTGTAAAAGACCTCCATTCGAATTGAATGGAACGGAAATTGTTTTCGTGAATGTATTCACGTATGAAAGGTTTCCTTTTTCGCAAATAGTTTTTTTTTTTTTGCTTCAATGTTCATTGACAGACGGCAGTCGGTATTCATGAATGTAGATTTTTCCCACAAAGTCCATGTGATCATTTCGAAGTTTTACCATTTTTCCAATGGCAAATAATATTAGAATGTGCTGGAATATCAAATCGAATGCATGCATATTATTTACCAACAGATAGATTTAGATGTTTGTTTCATTTATGCCACAAACCAAAGACGTTTAAATTAATGCTCATATATCAAAAAATATTATCCAAAAAGCTGGCAAAACCGGAGGCGGATCGGTGGTGGTGGATGCAAAACGATGAGAGTCATAAAATAATATTTGTGTGTGTGTGAATTGCGGGCATCAATTCCAAAATTTTCATATAATATCTCATTTACGCATTTGTTAAAAATTATAGAATTATAACCGGGGCCGAAAAGTCATTGAGGTAAATAGTTTTAGATTAAATATTTAACATTCAACATTTAGCACTAAGGCATTAAACATTTAACAAAATTTAGCATACAAATATGTGGATATATTTAGCATTTTGTAATGCTTTGAAGAAAGAGAGAGAGAGAGATAGAGAGAGAGAGAGATAGATAGAGGAAAAAACCCCGTTGAGCTTGGATTTGGTTGGTTTTCAATTATTGTTCAACGACTCAATTCGTTTCGTTGAATGGTTTTCTAATGCAATTCCAAAATGTAATGGCAAAAATGGCTTAACGAATGTGGAGATGCCGTGAACACAGAACATTCTAACCACCAACTAAAGAAAAATATACTTTTGTCGAAAATTATTCATGGTTCCATGGATTCGTGGTGGCGCCCACCATTCCCTCACACATCCATACAATGTATACGATATTTAAACAGCAATAATGCCTATTTAGTGCATACTGCAGATTGCATACACAAACAGACAGACACACAGCCTCATGCCTCATGCTGGATAATATGAAAAACGAAAACTTAAAGTTTCCATAGTTCGGTGTGAATTGCACGAAATGAGAACCAACATTTTGGTTGAATATTATTATATTTGCAAAAGGATTGCTTGACATGATGTTTCCGCTATTATTAGTTTTAATATGATTTATGATTTATCACTGGATTCTTCCTTTAGTTTTTACATTTTATTTCTCTATGTGCTGGTGGATTTTTCCTTTGGTTGGTTGGTTGGTTGGTTGGTTTTTTTTTTTTTCTAGAGAAAGAGAGCGATTCGTTAGTTCACATTTCACAAATATTTGAAAGGCACATTCAATTTGCACATATCATTCGTGTCTCTTGTGCAGCCATGACCATTTTTCATATATAAATACAATGTTTTCATATTCAAAATTAAACCACAATGAGATTGTGTGATTGCGTGAAACATTCATATTTTGAAATTGAATGAAGATTAATCATGTGAGAAAATTAAATTCAAAAGAAAACAAATAAATGCAGATTTAGAAGAATCTGAAAGATAAAAATAAAATCAAATGGTTTAAAGTTCAAATAATAGCCAGCGAGAGAAAGGCAGAGAGAAAGAGAGAAAGAAAAACTTCAGTGTTCAATTTTCAAAACCGGAATTTCGAAATGAAATGGGAAATGGTAATGTTAGCACTTTGATTCACTTCAAATTATATTGATATGAGTATTAAACATGGAGCATTGAGCTTTGGACCATTCGAAATATATTTTATTTGATAGTCACCTTGTGGCAAAATACAGCAATAAATGTTGCAAAATGGTGTTCAATGTGCAAACGAATCACATTTTTCCTAGCATCTCATAAAAATTGCATATGCTTTTCGTTCGTTCGACTGCTTTCGTATAAAATATATATTCGGTCATTTGTTCATTCGTTCGTCTCGTTAGATTCATATTTTCAGAAAACCCATAACTGATCGCATTGTGATGGACTTGATTTCACACTCTTTCTCTTTTGCTTTTCCCATTTTGTTTTGTTCCAGCTTTCACACGCTAAATGAATCACCAGCTCGATATTCTTCGATTCCTGAGGAATTTTTTTTTTTGGCCAGTCAGCACATCATTTGATCGAACAGGATAAATGCTTTGGTTTGTACAATTGTACATTTATTACAACTTATAAACGCTACTGGATGGAATGTGTTAAGCATGAGTTGCTGCCAGTCGCAATTTTTCAACCGTTCCATATAATTGTGAACGTTCTGTGTAGGTGTGTTCAATCATAAATATAAAATATTATGGACGTCAAACGTCGTTTTGCAATGACACCGTTGGAACGAACAATGAAATACATTTAATATTTCAGTTTATTTTGGTTCATTTTAGCAGCAACAGTTACATTGGTTATTGGTCATCGGTTATTGGTTAACAGTGATATTCTATTTGTGATGTGCCGATATTCAACACCGATGTAAATCGGAAAGTAGCGATATGAACAGGTTTCAGTTCTAACATTCGTTAAGCAAATTCGTCATTATTAATCAGTCATTCACAGATGGCCTAAAAAAAGTATGAATATCGAATGGTTTATGATTTTAAATCGAATCATCTGCCTCTTTTCAATTCGTACCGGAAAATATTTTAGTTCATTCAAGAGCGTACGTTGTCATTCACGATGGCAGTGTGCTGTGCCAAATTGAAATCAAAATCACATTTAAAACAGTAATGCCTATTGATTCTTCTCTATTTCTTTCCGTTTCTATTTTCTTTCATTTTCCATTTGTAAGTCATTTAGTTGTTGTTCGCTAAGTAAGTCTATATAACAATAAAAACTATTCGGGAAAAAAAAAACAGAGAAAAACGAAAAATGGGTCCGAATAAACGCATTTGTATCATACATCCAGTGTATCCAGTGTATCCATATTGTGTCTCGTTAATATCATCATCAACATAAAGTTCCAAAGTTCCTTTCGACGACAAATGAATTCTCAATGTCTTTTCATTGTCCGTGGCTTGTGTTTTGTAACATCATGAATGCGGGCTATTTTGTTATTGTTGTTACAGTTATTGTTGCTCATTGGTCTCAGTTTTGTCTGAATCATCGTTACGAGGATTCAATGCAACTATTGTTTATTGGAATTAAGTGCGTTGTATATGGTTGATATGGTAGGACTGGACTCTGGTTGCACGGTTTTTATTTTCAAGAAAACAAATTTCACTTCTTATTTCCACTGATAAATTTGTTGGCGCTCTGAATAAAAATGCAATGCAAAATACGGAAATGAGATACGGAAATAATGTGAAGGCACACGCGTGTCCACATGAGGAATTTTCCGGACGTTTTTCTTCTTTTTTTTTTTGCTTCTCTTCTTTTTTTTTCTTCGTTTTTCCCTTGATGTCTTTTTATTCTGTTTAATTCACGAACAGATAAATGTCAATGGAACGGATTTATGTTCAAGATACTTGTTGTTAAGTTTGTTGACAGTGCCGAGAGATGCAATGACAACGCGAATAAGGTATCGTTACAATGTTAAAATGTATAAGTCATCATTGGATCTCGTCAAAGATGACGATGAGAGAAAAAGAAAAGAAAAAAAAAATATGTAGCGGAAATGGTATCGAATGCAGGAAAGAAAAGAAAACATAACAGAAGCAAACACGTGTTTGTGTACAAATCAAATGAATTGCATTCTATTCATTTGATTCATCATTGGCAAAAAATAACTTTGAATTGAATCATTGTTATCTTAAGAAATGTTCCATTATTAGCCGCAATGGAAAATATTTTCCAATAAATAATACAATAGAAGAAGTAATATTGGATTAGTTGAAAAATAAAACGAAACAAAAATGAAATTTTTACGTTCAATTCGAACGCCTTTTAAAACTGACTTCCGGCCAAATGAAGCAGAATAATAACAGAAAAAGGAAGAAAAAAAAAATAAAATAAAAATAAAAATCGAAAACTTTTTGAACATTGAATTCGATTTGAATGTCCGTTAACGAAAATCGCTGGCAATCAATCAATCTTTCACAAAATTTCGAAACTTGCTCAAATGGATGGAGTAGGTTCAAACAAACTACGAATCATTTATGTACAACGTATATTGAATGTGTTGAATTCGTAAGTGAAATTCACATTTACAATCAACAATAAAGATAACAAAATGCGAACCCATACACAAATTCAAATGTTCAACACAAAAACCGGAACGATGGATGTGGCCATTTCTCGTCATATCTATACCATCTACTTTCAATATTAATACAGAGTTAGTTTTCCGTTAGTTTTCCGTTAGTTTGTTGTTTCGTTGTCTTCCGTTTGAAAAGTCAAAATAGTCATCTTCATCAATCGGTCGTACATTCATTCCAAATTTTTTTTTTTTTTTTTTTTTTTTTTTGTTGCGCTTCAACTGAATCACTACAATATCGAAATATAAATGGTTTCGTTGATGAATCAACATAAATTGAATGAAATAAACTCAATACACATTTACATTTGCATCAGGGATTACACATTTGAAATATACATAAGTAGAAAATTTTGCTGGTAAATTGCTAAACATTTGGCCATTTTCATATTATGTAGATGTTTGCCATGGAGGAGATGAAGCAAACGGTTTTTGCGTTTAGCGATTTGTTCAAATTGAATGGATTAAAATGGAATAGTAAAAGGAATCTTGAACGATGAAAACGAATACTTCGTATTCCATACTCCATACATTGTAGATTATTGCAGCTATGGTGTTTCTTGTTTGTTGTTTGTTGTTTCTTGTTGGTTATTGTTATTATTTTATTTTTTTTTTTTTCTTATGTCTTATTTTCTATATACATGGGTATAAAACAACGGTCCACGTCTCGGA
>GL501523.1:2075796-2099097 GCA_000149185.1 Mayetiola destructor | reverse complement strand
ATAAAACACGGTCCACGTCTCGGATTTCAGTCAGTCATTTCCCGGTCATGTGTGCCTATTTGTTATAACATCTTAATATTCATTCATTTAACATGCGGAGCCGATACAGGATCACAAGTACATACATAAAAGATATCGCATCGTCTTAGCCAATAGTTTTATTAATCATTTTAGCCCGATAGCTGATGTATATATTCAAAGCTTCTAACAAATGTACTCGTACATTTCTAGATATGGCTCAATCTACTCTATTCTCGTGATACTTCTGTTATTATTCAGAATGAAGGGAATGACTGTTCGAAAAATACTTCAAGAAAGACACAACTATTATTATCAATTCCATGTAGAAAGTTTAAAAATGTACAACACACACACACACACACACACACACTGGATTTTGGATTCAGGATCTTTAGCCATTCAAATTGATTGAAGCAAAATTAGCCGAATAATGTCTATTGTTATCATTGAATGAACACGGAAACTAGAATCCACAACTTCTTTAAAAATAGAGGTTCAATCATTCGTCTTAAGTTTTGTACACACATTAAACTATGTCATGTGAATGAAAAGCTCATTTCAACTTTTGACTTTCGACCTTCGGAAATTCCATTATTCACGTGAAATGGTTTTGCTGTGAGCTGTGAGTGTATATTATGCGTATGTTGTGATTTTATTGTATTCGATATTGACAAATTTGGAATGTGATCATTATGAAGAATGTGAATTCCAACTCGTTACGTTTAATGTGAGTTGAATGTTGAATTTAATTATAATGATAATAACAGATTTGTTGAAATTTCATTCGCTTTAAAATTGCTTTTTGCTAAATTTATGGTCGTTTCAGCATTCAAAGCATATTACGTATTATACCGCTTAATATTGAAACGGAAAAACTAAACAATGCGATGAACTTTGTGATTTTGAAATTTGTTCGCTTATATTTTTTTTGTTTTTTCGTTTGTTTTCTTTTTCGTTGTTCATCGTTCAGTGCAATACTGATTTGTTAAAGAAGCGAAGCTGTTTCATCCAACTTAAAATATTATCATAATCTGTTCTTTTGAAGTTATTTCTTGCTCTCTGTCTCTCTGTGTGCTTCTATCGTTGGTTGATTGGTCCATCCGTTGGATCATTCGTTCGATACAGTGGCTCTGTTGCGCTTACTCGCCCTCCAACCATCATCAACCCATAAAAATATGTTTACAACCAAACTCAAGCAGTAAAATCATCAAATTTAAGGATTCATGAATTCATAATTTGAACAAAACTGAAACATGTCGGCATCAAGTCCGATATAAAGCTACCGGAAAAGAATGAAATATAAGAAGCATACAGATGCATAGGCAAATGGTGAGCAGCAGGAGAGTAGCAAAAAAACAGAAAAAAAAAAATCAAATATAATATGAAAACGAAAAGAGTAATATTTTTTAAAAGCATTGGTAAATCTCTTGAACACTTCATGAGCATGGGATACAGGACAAGGAAAAAATGAATGTATAAGGCAAAACAATGAACGGTGTGAGAAAGAGAGGAATTTCTACGATAACGAAACATAGCGATGGGGAGTGCCTGAAATGAAAAAGAAAAAACACACACACGAAAAATGGAAGAAATGTTGCGATTTACAACTAAAATCGTGAAAATATCGTTTAACAACACACAAAGAGCATATGAAAAATGTCTGTTCCTCTCTCAACTAGATTATGCATGGCTCACGATAGTGTTCATAACATTACCGGATAAAATAGCTAAACGAGATACAAAAGAAAAAAAAGAGCGAATAGCTTATGTTAAGATAAGTTATAACCAAGCGCGTACGTAGAACAATCCAAACACCCAACACCCTTCCAAAGCTCATAACTCAAACTCTTCGTTCAGCATTATTTTTCGTTCACTTTGGTTTCGTGTCATCTTTTTTCGTGTTTTTTGTGTTCATTTCGCTTTTTGTATTCATTTGAGTGCGTGTGTCAGAGAGAGAGAGAGAGAGAGAGTGTGTGTGTGTGTGTTTCTTTACGTGGGATTTTTTTGCGCTCTTCTTTGTCGTTTTGACTCTTTTTATTTCGGTTTGATATTTATAGCTACTTCATGACCAGTTAGCCACTTGAAACGTGATGTCTGTTGAATTTGCTGCTTGCGCTGAATAATTTTTCTGTCTCATATTTTTCACCAAACGGCATACGAGAACCACGCAAACAAAGACTATGATGAGATTTCATAGAATTATATCGTTGTAGATTATACGTTGTGGTCATGCTTAAACATCGATTTATTTCATCGAAGATCCCCCCCCCTTATATGCGGGGGAGGGGAGATTTTATTCTTTATTTAAATAGAATTCATAGCAATTTTTTTCGTTTGTTTCAATGGGATTTATTCATTCAGTTGTAATTTGTAAGGCATGATGAGATGAATGAACAACAGTACGGTGATTACTAACTGGTAGTTGCAGATCTTTGCAAAGATCTTACTTTGGGTTCACATTGACAAATTGTGAATTGCTGAAATTGATGCAGCAACAGAAGAAAAAGAAGAAGACGAGGACGAAAACGAATTGCAGAAGTTATCTGGCACAAAAGCTGTCCAATGATGCGATGAGCTTCATTTTAACCGTATCGATGCCATTAGAAAATTAAACCATGAACCCGCAAATACATCTCATAATTTAACGATGTGGTTTTCTGTGTCGTGTGTCGTATGATACAGCCCCCACCACACACACACATACACACAGTTATTGCATTCGTGTTCAACAAGCGGCGAATCGATTCAGTGATTTTGATGAAAAGCAGAAGCCTACAATCGTCAACAAAGTTTTGCATCTGCAAGAACATTGGCCGAACATGAAAATGCATTTAAACATGAGAAATGAGACTCGTTGAATTAACCACGACTAGAACCGAACGAAACAAATTAAACATTCGTTTTTTTTTAACGAATTCTTCAAGATTTTTCCCTCGATTACGTAGAATACAATTGAGAGAGAGGAAAAAACAGGACATTATTCGGTCGTACCGAGCTGTGTCACACGGAAAACAAAAGTATAATTCACCAAAACATGAACGGAAGAAGGGAAAAAAACAAAGTGCAACAAAGTTCAAAATCCGTTGATGTGCACACAAAAAAAAACCAAAAGAAATATGCAGACCAAGAAGGATAAAAAACACAACACTTGACCATCAACTAAAAACTAAACTTCAGTTAATTGCATTTGAGAAACAAACGAAAGTTTCGTCCAACTCTTTGTGCTTTCATTTTTCACTTTTCCTTCATGTGTTTTTCGGCTTGCTTGATTACTCTAGACTCTGAAATTGTGGAAAGCTAATTAATTAAAAGACAAACTAAAAAATAATCGAACACACTTTTCGCATAAATTTTATTCACACCGAACGGATATTTATCGTTGAACTTAATTCTTCAAATGCACTTGAGTCGATTTCGGCTCAATTGAGTCGATTTGTATTTTGGTCGATAGTAGTGGATGTTAAATTTTGAAAAATCGAATCAAAAATCAACGACAAACTGTGTGCCAAACACTTTAAGCTATTTGAATGGGACTCAATGCCATGCCCTCACACTAATCATTGTCAATTAATGAAAAATTGCAAAATTTATTCAACCATAAAATCGTCCAATTAAATCGAAACTTTTTGGCGTACTTTTCTCTATTTTGCATTTTTTCTTTTTTTTTTTTTTGTTCTCCATTTGGTTTGGCCAAGAAATAACAAATATAAACTAATTTCTTTATCTCTTTTTTTTTTTTTTTGTTTTTGTCTATTGTTCAGACAACTGAAAAATGCAATAATTTTCCATTTGTTTCGTTTCAATAAATCCATAACGGATGTCGTTCAGCAAATATCGCGTATTCAAAATGACTTTCAATTTTATTTGCAGCGAAAATATAGATCCAAAAAGATCGATGAGCGGCCAACCGATGGCAGCGTATGTCCTCAATATTTCTTCAATCGTTTAACTTTAATGCGTTTTTCGATAAAAATCAAAACTCGAACGACAATCGAAAATAGTTCATTTTAAGTGTTTGCTTTTGTTGCGTGAGCGTTTTTGGAATATTTGTTTTTTTTTCTCTTTGCCAAAAATAAAACTTAAATATGAATACAATTGAAGCTGGCATCGATGGCACCAAAAAGCCAAATCCAAAGATGAATATATTGCCAAACATTATTTTTATTGTCATCATTCCTTGTTTAGTTTTTTTCTTCTTCTTCTTCTTTTTCTTTCATTTGCCCATAATAATTGTTCAAAAGCTAATTCCTCTTTTTAAAGAAACATATAAATTTAACATATGCTGAATGTTGTTGAATTGACTCCCACACGCACACACATGAATTGGCGCTATGAACTATGAACTGAATGATATATGATTCTTATGCCAAATAATTTTTGAATTTGTGCTTCAGGACGCTATCAATTCTTCGTTATTTTTCCATTTTGCTGTTGCTGTTCGAATGGCCGATGAATCGGCCTGCTTCTTCTTAAACTTATTAGATTTTATCGGAACGACGGAGCGATTATTTAAAACGATACGAACCCTTTATGCTCGATGTAGTAATAATAACAAAAAATTTTCCATTTTTCTAATAATTGTTGGCTGGAATTAATCCAAGGCAACACAAATCAAACGCATTGTGTACTTTATCACTCGTTTATTTTATTCTGTGTTCCCGTTCAAAATTAAAAACGAGAAACTTTTTTGGATTTTTTTTTTTAGAGTTCAAATAATACGAACGCCTTCGACACAAACAAGTCAATATGAACAAAATAAAAGATGGGAAAAAATCGCGATGATTTAAGATATAAATAACGCTTAGATTTCAGTGAAAACAATTTAAAATTGAAGTAAATGCATAGCAAAAGCGTTGAAAGACTAAAGAATTCTTTTTTATTAAATGTTTATCCGTTATTTTTATTATTTTCCAATTTTTTAATTTTAAAACTCTTTTTTTTCTTTGTATGTGCGAGAGAGAAAGAGAGAGAGAGAGAGAGAGAGACGGAAAAAACGTGCAAAGTTGCAAAACAGTAAAATATCTTATCCAAATTAATAAGGAAATTCTCTTATGATGCATGTATAGAATAGAGTATATGGTAATTTTACATGTTTTTGCAACAATTCTTGTCTTTATGAGCAACTGAATATCATGTGCATATTCAATTTAATGAGAAATTCCAAGATTTTGTCCGTACTGTTGTTAAAATACTTTTAACAATTTTCCATCATGTGGATATAAATTTTTGCGCTTGCCGCACTGCAACATACAACAATGAGCAATGAGAAACAGAGAAATGAACCATAGAACCATTCAACATTCAGCAAATTGAACATTTCATAAAAGTATTGAAAATGTGTTCACATAGTATGTGACTCACGCACATGCACACACACACACACATCGCACAAATATTCCAAAAAAAAAAACATTCATGAAGTGTGGTCGGTGGACGTTGATTTACAACATTTCTCAATAAAATTCAAATACCAATTTCCAATGGTCTGGTTGTGAATAAGAAAATTTGTTCCATACAACGCAATACCAATCTTGGTTGATTAAGGCTAAAAAGCAGCCCAAAACTCATTTTCTTTTGCATCAAAGTGAATTATTTGAAAATAATGCTATGAAAAAGACGAACGATTCCGTAAGAAATTAACAACAACGAAAATTGAATGAATGAATAGAAACCAAATGGTTAGAAGGTATCAAAGTGTTCAACGGTGGTCAGTCTATTGTAAAATTTTCACATATTTTCATTTACACATGAATTAGTTTAAGAGAGATGAAAACGGAGCCAAAAGGTCGAAAGTTTTGACTTTATGAAATGTACAGAGAACTTGAGGCACTTTTAACGCTCTCATACTTATGCACACAATTTATAATAAATACTCCTTATGTAATGGTGAGTGTGTGCGTCACACATTTGATTAAACTATGGAACAAAAATTGGGAAAAACGATGACAACCCAACCCTTTTTACTTTTGGCATTATTTCATTATATTGCCTGTGGACTGTGAACGATGGACGATGGACGATGGACGATTGAAATCAAGTGTTGAATACTGAATGAAAAATTTGTGTCCGATAAATTTCAAATTGTTTCTGTTTCAACATTTTCAAGTTCTGTGAAGCGTTTAGTGGACATAGCCATCCTTTATCATCGTACATCGATGCATGTTCAATTGTGTATGCCTCTGTGTGTGTGTGTGAATTGTAGAGATATGTTTGCATATGATCGACCAACATTTTCAATGAATTTGTATTTAAACCACATTCCAAGAAACTATCCTCAAGGAAATTAATTAAATTTAAATTAAAACAAATTTTCCACCAATGGAAAAAGTCTTAATAGTTACTGATTGAAGATTGAAAATTGAACCGAAGAATGAATCAGCTCAGTTACAGTTCGAGGCTATGATGATGATGGTGATGATGTAAAATATAAACGCATTCACAATCTATTCAAATACTTTATCGTATCTTCGATGTACATTGTACATGAACATTATTATTTGATCGAAAAATCAAAGACGGCCATTGAAATGAATGAGAAGAAATATTCGAAATTTAAACTGTTGCAAGGAAGATTTTTGAAAATACCGTAAAATCGTCCAACATGCCAAACAACTTTGGAAACTGAAAACAAACATCTAACAAAATATACGAATGTTGAATGCCCCAAAAATAGTCAAATTTGGAAAATTCGGAAACAATGCATGCGGAACCAATGTGAATGAAAATTTGAACTCGATGGATAATAAGTGAAAAATGGTTCCTTATATTTATTTGAGTTGATAATAATAATAATTTAAATGAGTGCTCAGAGCGGATATTAAACTATGAGCATAGATTTTGGATTTTGGATTTTGGATTGTGGACATGCAAAAGAGTGGCAACAATCTTATTGAATTGCATTCGATAAAATCCTTCAAGCGCCATACATTCGTCAATATTATAATAATAAGTCAAATCGCAAATAACAATATTGCAATTCGAAAGATTTTAACTATTTCTCGGAAAATATAATCACTTGAATGAGCTTCAATAATAATAATCAAAAAAAAAAGAAAAAGAAAGAAAAGTAAGACAAATTTCCAAATAATCTACTTAATATTGTCGGATATCGTGTTCAAATCAACAGATATCTATCTCAGATTGATTTTATGTTCGACTCGTCGAATTGTTCAAAGAAATCAACTTCTTCCAATTTTGGTCGTCTCAATAACTAGAACAAAATCATTTTGCTGTTTATATTTGCAAAGTTGAAATGACTTCAATTCAAATTTGTTGATAAATTGAAAATGGTTACAAACCATTTTCCATATCAAAACTAAAATTTCAAATTCGAATATTGAACACTATTTTCTCATTGATTTCATTGAATCACTTGTTTGCATTTAAATCTGTTATGAATGGTATTATTATTTCGGGGGGATCAATTCAGCAAAGGAACCCCTTAACTGGACACAAGATCCATTTGATTGGATTTAAGTGAAGAAAAACAACATAATTTTTATGTCGCTTGGATAACATTTCATAAGCTGTCAACCACCTAAGGTTATGGGCCGAGCGTGGACAAAGTGATCATAGGCACAAGAAAAATGAGCACCGAAATCAAGAGTCCAGGGAACTATTATTGCTGTGCGAGAGCAACGAGGAAAGAAAATAAATAAATACTAAATTACATTATGCATCTTGGAATCAGATGAAAGTTGGCACGCAAGTTGTGCTATTAAACACTACACGGTTCACGACTTTCAAAACACCAAAGGGGGTAACAAATGATCATAGGCGGAAAAAAAATTTATGTATGCAATGCATTCACGTAATATGCAAAATGTTCTCGAACAGGAATCGTACGTACATCGTACATCACACACGAACCACAAAAATATATGCAATTTTTATGATTTAGTTTTTCTTTATTTTTGCTATTTGATGTTCAATTGTTGTTTGAATCGAGTGGTGTATTGTTGGTTGTTGTTTTGCTTTCACAATAATAATTCAATGTGTCGCAATAATAATATTATATTTTTCTTTTTTTGAACGGGAATTCGGCCGAGAAAGTGAACGACAGCAAAGTGAATGCCATAAGAAATGGAGAAAAAAATAATAGAAGACAACAACTGAAAAACACCGAGCAACGAACACAAAAACTAACAGAAGAGAAGGAGAAAGAAAGAAAGAAAGGAAAAAACATACCGAAATAGAAACACTGAATCAAAATAACATTTATGCTTTTTTATTCTCATTTTTTAAACGGTTCACTTTTTTCTTTTTTTTCTCTCTCTCTTTATTCGACATATTTGGCCATTAAAACGCTCCTGCAGCAAAATATTCGGCAAATATTCGTAAAGTGTTATCCGCCCTGCTGCGGCATGAATTTATTTCGAAATGCAAACATTTTATTGCTTAAGTCGAAGGATTTATAAATATTTGTTTATTGAGCTTAAATTTGCTTTAACCTTTATTCGTATGCAAAGTTCGAAGAGTTGTTGTACGTTTTTCTGTGATAGTGGTTTTGGTGAATTTGTATCATTTTCATGCAATTTGCTTCCAATAATAACAATAATAATAATAATACAATACATGTGTATGCGTATTCAGATATTCAGTGCGTGTTTGGTATAATGTCATTTTTGTTCATCGAATCATTGCCATGCCATCTTTTTTTTTCATAAACATTATGAATAATGTGAATAATAGCTGAACGAATACCACAAAGGCACGCCGCATGAAACATGAAGCAAAGATACCAGCGACCAGGAGAACGTGTGCAAAATAATTCGTTTGAATTTCGCCAAAAATGAATTAAAAAAATGTAAACTCAAAATAGAAATCAATGCGAAATAAAGCTCTTTGCAAAAACAGAAAAAGAAAAAATTAAAGAAGAAAAATTCTCATCTGCTGGATCTTGTGTGTATCGAACAGGAGTAGGGGTTGTTTGAGTGTGTTTATGAAGCTTTTCGGTAAATGTTGACTGAACCAACCGGAACCGGGTGAGTGCGCGATAAAAATGCATTACATTTATCAAATTATTTCAAGTATGTAAAAATGGTTTAACGAAGCAAATTCTTTTTTTTTTTATTCATTTTTTTTCCACTTGTGCCCTCTTTTCAAACAACAGTATGAGTTTTCGTATGTGTTATGCGTTCATTCCTGTTCCATTTGTGTCTTTCTCTTTCTCTCTTTCTCTGCTACTTTTATTTCCGTTGCAACATTTTGATTTGGTTGCTCATTCTTAGCTGTTATGAATCGTGGTTCGTGCTGTGCTCGGTTTGACTTAGGTCTCAATTCGCAGTTACTTTTATTCTATTTCAATTGTTGTTATTGTTGTTGCTATTGCTATTTGTTACGTTGTTTTTGATTTTTTTTTTCTATTTCATTTTGGGGCGGCTAATGGTTTCATATGGGATATAAAGCGCTATAGCGCCTACTTTGCGAAAAGTATCATATTTATATGCTGGCTTTAGATGAATAATCCAAACATTTTATTTTTGTGTTGTTGTTTTTTTTTTTCCTCTTTCATTCGGTCTGTGTCCATGCGTGTGTACGCGCATTTTAGATATTTGATGTTGATATGTTACTTGGTTAAGCGATACAATGTGAAGATGTTTGTTTCGGTTTCTTTTCAGCTTCATTTTTCGTTCGGTTAAATCACGTCGTTTTAGTCGGAAATCCAAACACATTGAGATGAGATTGAATTTTCATGTGTTTTGTATCCCCGTGGCTGAATGCATGACCGACAACCAACATATAAAACATAAAACTTAGGGGGCGACAAAAAAAAAAAAAAAATAAAAAAAAAGAAGGAAAATGAAAATTGCACGCATATTTATATTTAAATATCAAACATTCAAATTTGTCGTCGCCGTGATTCGTTATCCACTGTGCCGTTAGATTGCTCTTTTTCATTCTGGTACATTTTCTTTTTTTTTTTCATTCCATTGCGTCAACATCGGTGAATGATGGCATCACTAAACTCCCTGAGAAAATTTATTGATACAAACCCTGCAGCTAAATTCGTAATGTGCACAAGCACATACGGCTTTCACATATATATATATATATATATATATATGTGTGTATGTTTGTCGTCTTAAAATCAATTTGATCGAAATGACAACGATATAGAGAGTGGGTTGAAGGTTGAAGTAGCAAGCGAAACGAAAGGAGCCATCGAAAAAAGAAAAAAAAAATGACTAGATGAGCAGAGAATCGAAGAGAAGAAGAGAAAACAAAAAATGGAAATAAATTGCCAAAACCAATGGATATCGTATCGTATCAAAGTTTAAAAGCAACCGAATAAACAGAGAAAATAAAAATAAAACGGTAACAAGTAACAAGGCTTCAGAGGGTCGTTTTTACTGCATTATGTTTTCACAAAAGATTCGTTTGTGGATTCACTTAATAAATGTTATGACATTGCACCACAAAATCACTGAAATGATGGCTTTAAAGTACAACCGCAAAATACAACCGACAACACAAATTGAAAATGCCAAAATCAACAATAATTTTTGTTTTATTTTCGATGGTTTTCTTTCTTTCTTCTTCTTCTTCTTTCAATTTTATTGTGTGACCAAAAGAAAAGGACGAAAACCATCTCAAATCACACATTACAAACTGAAAATCATAATATATATTTTTCAACTTTTTATTTCTCAAATATTACGTGTGTGTATATGTATAATTTCAATGGTAGCTTATTAATCGGACCGAGCCCTATAAATGATTCTGAATCTGGATTCATTTACAAATATTCAATGACCGCATTGGTTTACTCTCTTCATATGAGTCTCTTGTGTATATTCCATGCTCGTTTT
Organism: Mayetiola destructor; assembly: GCA_000149185.1. Lineage (NCBI taxonomy): Eukaryota > Metazoa > Arthropoda > Insecta > Diptera > Cecidomyiidae > Mayetiola > Mayetiola destructor. The sequence goes on along the minus strand of GL501523.1, from coordinate 2,088,265 downwards.
ACACTAGAGCATAAAAATTTGGTTAGTTGTTAAAGCACTTTGGAATGCTTTTAATGTTCGATTCGTGCATATTTCATAACTCACGAAAATTTTTATATTATTTATTCGCAAATTTTGCCCAATTTTCCTTTTTATTATAAATAATATATTTATTGATTATAAACGTAGTGTTTTTGCCGGGCGGTTATGTCTTCATTATGAACTCTACACAACGATTCAATCATTTTCAATGTCATTTCGAAAATAATTATCGTCGATATATATTAATAAAAATCATTCTATTACCTTCATTCAATTGATTTGGGTTATGAATTTATTATTAAATCTATTAAATATACCACAATGAGTGAATGAATGTATGAATTGTGCATTGTGAATTGTGGTCTATTTGATTCGGTTTTTATAACCGAATGGAGAATGTGAATTGTGTTTGCTTGTCGAAGCCCCTCATTCAACATCCAAATATAACATATAATAATAATGAGAATAATAAGAATCATAAGAATCAATAGCTGGCAAAATTGAAGGTGATAATGAAAAAGCATTGTTTTCCGTTGATATTTCCCATAAATTCAGAATGGCAAAAATAAACACATGCGAACGCTGTAAGAAATGATGGTGTATTCGTGTGCGGTACGTGTAATAACTTCTTTATCCATTCCATTGTGGGTCGCCTTCTTTAAGTTGAACCTTGTAATCGAATTATAAATTGATCGAAACCAATAAATGTTTGGAGAGGCAACGTAAACACATTTACTCACACTTTTTCTTTTCTATTTTTCTTTTTTTCTTCACTCTTCGTATTCATGAACGTTGTTGATTTTGTATTTTATTATCATTATGATTCAATGCAGTCACTAAACGGGTACTAATATTGTTGATGTGACTGTTTATGTGTGTGTTTATGTTGTGCATTGCATTTGGTTTTTGAGTTGGCAATGTTATGCCTGAATGGTGAAATCATTACATTAATTATTATTATATGAAACAGCTTTTGTGTGGTATGCCATGTGCCCCGTAAAATAGGCTACACTTCAGCCATATATATATACAATACATTATACATATTTTTGCAAAATTTTTACGTTCAATAACGTGAGAGCCAATCGCATCCAATTAAGATACTAAATTATTTATCGATATGTTCTGTGTTTGAATGTTGAATGTTGAACACTTCAATGGCGGCGCATATCCATTATCCATTCAACACGTTATTCATTCCGATGTTTTTATTTATTATATCATCACATTTAGGCATCAATCGTCGATCGCAAATTTTATGTTCATCTTTGACAATGAGTGCAATAAAATGTCATTTCTTTTTTTCCTTCTCTCACAATGATAAAATAATCAATAGTCAACTTCACCAAAGCAGATGAACACACACACACACACAAAAATGATCTCTATTTGACATCATTTATCTTCTTTTTCCTTTTTTTTTTCGGCTTGAAATCATTTGATTGTTTGATTCATATGGTCAACTGAATGTGGCTGTCTATCGAAGGATTGGGGAATTGGGGTGGATGACGATGTTTTCTATCGACTATTCATAACTTTATAATATAATTGCCCTATGTGTCTGGTTATTTCCAAGTGTTGTTGAAATTGCCATTTATATTTTATTTCAATATACGATGCAATTTTCATGATTTTCCACATTTAACTATATATCGAACAAAAAGCCAAAATCGTTCCAAAAATCCTTCAAATGTTTTATATTGTATATATTTGCCAAATTACTTATAAATATGTATGTATTGCCCAAATATTAGAATGCAATTTGAAATGATTGTTACCCATCAAATTTATAGATTTTTGCTTTCTCAGATTCTCTCTATTTTCGGCCGTTTTCAATTGTGGATTTTGTGAAGAGGTGATTATTGATTTTTATTACAATGCGATGCAAACAACATAATCCATTCAACATTTTCATTGGTTTCAATTCATTACATCATATTTTCGAAAATAATAATAATAATAGAAAAAGATGGACTTGGTTGGCATATGGTTTTTCTTTTTTTTTTTGTCGGGGGCAGGGGTAGGTGGCCTAATAAAATGGTGTGTTGACAATTCAATATAATGTAATGACGATTTTTCGATTTGAACGTAAAGGCAATCAACTGAAAATCTAATGAAATAAAATTTAATTAGTTCGTTCAATCGATGCGATAATAAATAGAAGTAGTTTCGGAAACTCGGTCATTAAATGTGTGTAATGCGTTTATACAAAATTATATACATATAAATAAATTAGCGTTTGCGAGAATGCACTTTTCAAATTAAAACTTGGTGTTGGTGTTGTGGCATTTAGCATTCAACAAAATACCATTATGTGTCAATTAAAATAGAGAAATAGGTGATTTGGAAATTGGTCAATCGACCATCTGTATTTATTTTGCGATCCATTTGCAAATAAATATGTATTATTATCCGTCAATTGAATTTGAACCAATTTTTGACCGCATTAAGAATGCGACCCGTTAAATTGAACAAATAAACTGGACAATGTGGACAAAAGAAGTGAGAAGAAAAAGGACCGGGGCGAAAAGAAAAAAGGAAAAAAACCGCAAACAGAGAATTGGAAAAATGGATAATGTATGTGAAAAACCAGAAAAACAGAAATCATTTAAACGATAACAAACATTGGAAGGCATGCACAAATAAAATCGGTAGCCAGGAACAGAATCATTGCCGTATATATATATATTCAATTGACCGAGAATATGGGAGAAGTTTACCAATGGCGACAAATGAACACCAACCAACACATAAAAACCCCCGAAAATGTAGATTTAATCTTTGGTTATAAAATTAATTGGCATTCTATAACACGTAATTTAAAACCGTTTGATAACAAGTGGCTATTAAAAAGTGGTCAGCAAGGCTATATCAATTTTAACTAACATAAACACACATACATACAGACCGTCTCATTTCTGTGTATGTATGTGTGATTAAATATTTTTTTAGTTTTCTTTTTTTGCCCTCGAAATCGGTTTTGTTTTTGTTTATTCGATGAGCTTGAGCTGATTTTGAATTGGCAGAAAAAGGAATAGCATGTTTCACACGATGAGCTATTGTATACTGTCGATATTGTAACAAATAGTCAAATGTTTCATTTTCTCTTTCGCTCCCTCTAACGCTTCGTGATGCTGATATAACCCATTTTGCCTTGATGCCGGTGCATGAATTCGGTTTTTCTGGGATTTTAAAGTGTGAAAGCGACATTTTACACAGGCATTCATTTCAAATTCACAGTTAACATTGGGTTCACAATACAGCATGTCCAATTCGAAATCAACCAGGTCCAGTGTTCAACGTATGCATATGCATTCTAACATTTCAGTTTATGTGTGTTAGTTCATTGGCTAAACGACCATCGCTCACTCTCTCTTTTATTTTTCTCTGTTTCGAAATTGCCAATAGAAGATGAGATCTGATAAAGTTGCTACGCTTTCAATACTGTGAACAACTAACTAAAAACAGCATCTGAATATGATGCTCTTCAGTTCATAATATTCAGTTTGAATGTCCATTGGATTCCATTGTCCATTCACATCATACAATCGATGTCGACAAACTATGATAATTGCTAGTTTTAAATATTACAAAGGCGTAAATGATATCAAATCCATAATAATACATCCATGGGCGATGGTCAATGTACGACAAGTCCACACAGTGTGTACAGCATACAGCATACTTTGCACACACACACACACACACTATGTTTTCGTTTTCACAAACGATTCACTTTACAACGAAATTTGGTTTGCTTTGTATATTAAATTTCTAAAATCAGATCAAATGAAATGGATCGTATATTCATTAGATAGAAGATGTTTATTTATGATGCAACTGTTATTATTCCGGTTTTGGGCACGTATATGATTGTCGATTGGTTTCTTTTTTATCTGCTGATTCAACTAGTTTCCATCAAAATAAAAGCGCCAGAATCAAAAGACAAAAGAATTCGGAAATAAAGCGGTAAATGGATCCAAATGACCATTTCTCATTAATCGTATGTTTTGTTTTGGGTAGTTAGTTTTCAGTCGTTAGTTGAATGGTCAAAAAAAAAAAAATGAATATATTTTAACTGGCCCTTCGAGGAATATAAATTAGATTAGACATTTAGATCATCTTGTTGTGTTTTTGAGAGAGAGAAAGAGGAGATTGAGAGTTGATTTTGTCATTTAATATTCGTTTAGCGATGCAGGATCGACTGGATGCAGCCGAAATTTCTAAACAAATAAATACATACTGGATACTGGATTGGGTTCAATATCGATGCATTGCATGCCCATTATATGATATGATAAACATCATTTGAATTTCCAATGATTTTTTTTCAATGGCCAAACATTTGTGTGCTATTTTTAATGGGCTGGATTCACAACGTACGATAAGTGTACACCATGCTCGCACTGTTCACTGTTCGTTCACATTATGCAATGGAAAACATTTAAAGAAATAAAGATTACCGAATATGATATGGGATTTGGGTAATTAATTGAAAAATTTGTCACACACAAAATGTTATATTCAAATGAATATTCGTATTTCGATTTTTCTATTCATTGAATTTATGCTTTTCATGAATTGTGTTAATTTTATTATTTCCTTTCTTTTGCTATAGCAAACAAAATTGCGGAACTGCTCGATAATCAACGTTCCTCAATCTCAATTTCAATTTGATAATTTCATTTAAAATTGAATGGATTTTTGGTTGAATTTAAGCTTCAAAATTTTACCTTTTCCTTTTATCTTATAACAGAACAAAGAAGTATACATACAATAATATCTCTCTCTCTCTCTCTCTCTCTCTCTCTCTCTCTCTCTCTCTCTTCCATTGGGAAGCAAAAAAAAAACAAAAATGGAAAATGGACTGGCATAAATTTATCAGGTTCTTATGCTAACATGGAAGCAATTAAAAGTTATTATTGGACTTTTGGCTTCTTCAATTTAATTTCGATTCAAAGTAAAAGCATTTTAAGACGATAATTGATAACGAATTTGAGTGAAAAATCTGTTCAATGCTCGGTGTAACATGCCCTTTTATCCATAATCCTACGACTGATAGAAAGAAATGACACGTACACCTAACACACACATAAGCAGCTGGTTAACTGTTTTCAATGGAAAAATATCGAATTAATACTCGATTGAGTGGGCGAGAGAGAGAGAGAGTGAATAATAATAATTAATCCGAGAAATTCGCTTAATCATTTACATGCACAAAAGCCAAATAAAAAGTGATACCCAATATACTATTGCTTTCGAAATCGCAGACAAAAATAATTCTTTTCGTAGAATCGATGGGAAAGGAAGAAAAAAAAAACAACAACGAAAAACAGAAAATTGGTTAAAACACACAGTTCTACGCACAGATTGTGCTTTTTTCGGCAAATTGATATACAGTTGCTGCCGCGTGTGTAAACTGTAAATGTTGGGTATTTTAAATAAGAAACGAAAACCGAAGAAAGGGTGCACAGTGCACACACAGATTTTTCCTTTTGAATACTGAATACTTCAGTGTTCATCAAGTTTACCATTTTTGAAGATTTCTAAGCAATGATTTGAAATTTTTTATCGCTGTTGCAATGATTTTCCATTTGATTTTATTTTCAATTTCAACAAAAACCAGAAATTTTTACGAAAAATCTTTATGTTGAACGCACAATTCGCGTGAAGATTATGTTTAGGAAGGTATTAATTAAAATTAAACCCTTTGACTGTAAAAGTTTCATCCGTTTAACCGTTTATCGCGTTTTAAAAAGTGGTTTGGTTGTTTGGTTGTTTTGTTGCTTGGGATTGTTCAGATAAAGAATGTTTTAAGTTGCTTTCTTATTTATCCATTGTTTTTCTCTCGTTTTTGATTCGATTCAGTTCAATCGAAATACATCAAGCAAACAGCGTTTAACTCGGATGAAGTGAAATCTGAAGAATTAAAAGAGATTTTTATTGGGAAACATTTGCGGTGCAAAATGGAAGCAGCGATTTTTGGTATTTTATCATTGTCGGTCTTTTTATAATTTTCTTTCTTCTGTTTGCCCTGGTGTGAAATAGGGCGATAAACCTAATGAAGAACGATGCCAAACAAAAATAATGACAAAAAAAAAAATAGACGGAGGATCGCAAATCGCAATATCAATGTACAATGTTTAAACCGACAGTGCAATGTAATCCGTTAATTTTTCAAACAATTAGACACATTAGTAATTAGCATCGAGTGCTCTTTGCGTCATTTTTTTTTTTTTTTCATTTCCTTTTCAATTTATTGAGATTGAGAAGACAAAAATACAAGCGAAAGAAAATTTGCATCTTTTGTCTAAAACACAATCAAAACCACACAGCCACAGTTAAGCTCAAAGTATACGAAAAATAAGTGTGAAACCTTTGGCATTTCTAATCGTCGATGTCAAACGAAGAATAAAGGAAAAAAGAGAAGAAACAGAAACATGGAAAAACCAAAACAAAACAAAACATTTTCGACTGAATTCAAACGATGTATATAAAATTTTGTGACAAACGAATTAAAATAACTTTTTGAACGAATAAATTGAATTAAATGTGTGTTTAGTCATGTAAAAATCGTAACAAAATGCATTTGTTTGTGTTTCCAAGTCGTTTATTAGTTAATTGTTTTAGTTATCGCTTCAAATTATTGTGCACACATTGAAAAGAGAAGGATTGAAAAGTGATTTTGACGGCAAATAGGACAAATCAAATGCTGACAATGACAGTTGAATGTGTTTGTGTGTGTGTGTGTGTCTGTGTGTATATGTTGAATGCTGGAGCTAAAGCCGATGCTAATTTACCATTGAAAATGTTTTCAAAATCATTTTGAATTAGATAAACGGATGGGCCGACTGAAAACTGTTTCTAAGCTTCCTGTATCCGTTATGCTCGAGGTATTTTGCAACTGAACAAACATTTTAACTTTCATAACGATCAACTTGTCGAAAATGAACTTTAAACGTACACACACACACACACACACCGAAAATCGAAAAACATTTCAGCTGATAACAAATATATGAGCATTTGGTGTGGCATATCCGTTGGACGATACTCCAAATGACTTCAAAATGACTCATTAAATATAATACGCAATTATAAAGTCACGATGTGCATTCTTTGCTCACAAATGCTATGCAGCATTTGTATTTTGTATGACCAACAGCAAATAGTTAACATTTCAGAAACGATGTCATACTCGGCTCAAACAATTCAACGAGCACGACCAACTTTTCACACAAAGATCCTGTACTGGCACTTATTTTGTACTCAAAAATTTCTTTTATTTCCATTTGACTATTTTGTCTGTTTTTCGCTTTTTCCCGGGGAAAAATGTGTTTGTGTGCCAACGAATAGAAATGATTTTTGCCATAAATCGGCACCGATCATTTTGTAGCATTGTTGAATTGTTCAATGCGATTAAAATGAATCTTTTCCAAATATCAGATTATAAATATATACGATATATCATTGCAAAATGTCAAAAAATTGTTACAATGAAATTTGTAAAAATGTAACAACCTTAAAGATTTCAATTTTGAAATAAATTTAGCGATCGTTTATGATTCGAAATGGTTATTTGTTGGAATTGATAAGGATTCCCATTTTTCCATTTTGCTGGGAATACCGAATTTAAACGGTAATTGTTGTCAAGCAGTCGGAACATGATACGTATATCGAAGCACACGAGGCATTGTGAAACGAATCGAAATATCGAATATGAAATTGCAATATGCAGCAATTTTGAAAATTGCGCGAATTTTATTTTCACAAATAAATGAATTGAGTGAAATGGCAAATGTTTTTGAAGCAACAACAAAAAGAAAAAGAAATGAAACACAGATGAAAGGATAAATCGAATGGAGAATGAGCCGGGCACAATGCAAAGCAATAAAGTTGCAATTGCCAAACTTATCATCCAAATGGATCAACATAAAAACGGGAAAACATCACTATATTTGCGATAGCAAACCAATGAAAACATGAATTTTTTTTTCCCTCATAGTCAGTCATTGTAACACTAAATGCTATCGACTGTGTGGAACATATAAATGCCGTACAACGAACCAAATCCAATCAATTTTCATCCAATCTTGTTTACAACTTTCACTCTTCAAATTGAAGATTTATGCGACAAAACTTTATAATGCTGTGACCAATTCGATTCTCCTCTTCATTCCAATTGGATTGATGCGGGGCTCTCTCGAATGATTTCAGCTTATCAATTCATATGAAGTTTCATAAAACACTTTACTTGAATTGGCATTGTTAGCGGATAAAGATGAAACGCGAATAGACAAAAAAAAAAAGAAAAAAATAGAAATAAAAATAAAGCAGGGAAATGAATCGAATCATTTCGGTGCGAATGTTACATTCACTTTTGCAAAAATATGAAATGAGAAATAATCATAATTTGAATTATTGTGAATTAATTTGATTGAAGCAAAGATGTCTTAATAGCCGTGTATTATCTATTGTATCGTGTGTTTTGTGTGTTGTGTGTGTTGTGTATATGGTTTGTTCGTCATTTCATCAATTTCAATAAATTTGTTATTCTATGCTTCGGTTTTCGAATTGTTGTCATTGCCCGAATTTTGTAAAGGGGGGGGGAAAAAAATGAAACATAAATGTCAAAATATTATGTTTGAGGTTCCTTTGGCAAACGGTGAAATGAAGAGACAGCGATTACATTCGAATATATTAGTGAATTATCATAGCCCAGCACCGACAACAATAAACAAAATTCAGTCGACAAATGGCTTCGACAAAATACACTGCAGATGAAAATTATTGCTCTTATCCCGGCTGCTCTCTCGATGAACGGCACACATACACAGTACATTTGATTTTATTTGAAATTGCAATAAAAATTAATGAACTGAAGATGGTTATCAATAAATCGGTTGTGTATCGATAAATTCCCGGGAAGAAGGAGATATTAGAGCTAAAACCTCGGCTAAAACACCCATCAATAAATATCGTTGGCCGTTTATATTGTCAAATGTTTTCCATTTTGTTATGATATTTATGACTTTCTGTTTTTCGAATCTGGTGTGTATGTACCTTTCCCTTTTAACTTCCGCATTTCGTTTTACTTTTGTTTTTCTCGGTCTCTCTCTCTCTTTTTCTTGCTTCCTTGTTAATACAATTTTTGCAAATATTATATAATTTTGCCCAGTTTGCATTCATTGCAATGGGTAGATGGTATCAAGTCACCCGTTTGCCATCTTTAGGCTATCATTTCAAACAAAAACCAGAGAGAGAGAAGATCCCTCGCATGTTAAGATTCCACATATTATATTGATACACACAATCGATCGCTAACTGCCAAATATTATGTTCATTTTGCCCATAAACTTGTCAAGTTTTGCCATTTTTGAAAAGAATCGCATCAAATAAAAGAGAAGAAGAAAAAAAAACTCCAAAATAAATGTTTTGTCACTCTGTTTCATTGGGGTTGAAATATGTACCGTGTTCATGGTATTCGGTATTCAGCATTTAACATTCAATAATATCAGTGGAAAAGTTATTTTTCCGCAATAAATAAATGCACTTTGTTCGATGAGAATCGGTTCAATTTTTTCGAATGCTTCTACGGTTTTCTTCTTTATTGTCTGTGTGCGTGTGTGTTCTGGTGCGAAACGCGTGTTTTGCAATCGACACAAATTCGTTGCGGTTTCCATCAACAATTGCCATTTCAATTTGTTGTGGCAAATTGAATTGATTCGATTGCTTGTTTTCCATTGTTCGATTTTATTTTTTTTATATATAACATTCAATTACCGCAACACACAAAATCCAAAGACAAAATAAAAAGTGAAAGGAAAAAGAAAAATCAGAAAAAAATTTAAGGCACAAAAAAATTGTTGTACAGAAACAATTGTGCATAATTCAATTTAGTCCCCGTATTTCACCGAGCACCTCTTTAATTGCCACATTTTGTTTATTGTTTGTCTCGTGACTCACTTGCTCTCTCTCTCTCTCCATACATCGTCCATATCCGAGCATCCGATTCGATATCAAAAACAAGTTTTCCGTACAATTTTCCACTATCGTCCACAATCCAAACAGCATTTCATCAATAATTTTCGGTGAATTGGGCATTGAGCACATCTGGCACTATCGACAATATTTGTTAATGGACAGATGTTACACAGTTTTATTTTACCGTTGCTAAATTGCTTGGCAAAAACAATACAAATTTGTTTTGTTTGCATTGTTCCTATTCGAAAGGTGAATGAATCGCCGTTTGCCGACAATTTCGAATATTGAACGTGTGCCATATGGGAAAGAGGAAAAAAGAAGCAAAAAAAAAAAAAACGATAATGGCTTGTGAGTTACACGTGGGGAAATATGAACAATAACATGTGATTGAACGTAAAATCAGTGCTAAATGTGAATTTAAAGGTGAATAACAAATTCAAACACAAACAAAAACTTCTTTCGAACAATATCAATTTCGATCGCAATTCATTATTATGCTGGAAAATTGAAAACTGGCCATCATAGAATTAGAATCAAAATAAAATCAAAATTTTTCATGAATATAGAATAGCATATCAATGGTTCAAGAATAAAATAATTGCTGGACCAATCACGTACCAAACATCAAAAACAAATGCTCATATAATAAATAATTGATCATTTATTAGTTGTTGTCGTTTGCCAACGATGATTTTATAATTTTATAGTATGTGATTTGTGATTCAAATATCAATTTTTGTGATCGAAATAGAAAATCCAATCAAAGCCCATAAAATAATTATTATCAATCGTTGTGCGATTCTGTTTTGGATATTTGTTGCATATTTTACTTTCGGCACGGTTTAACAACAAAAACCAATTCGATTACGGTCAAATGAGAAATGATATTTTCTAGTTGTTTCTATCCGGTAGCCGATGTCACCTATTGACGATTCATATTGTATTGAAACGGTAATAATCATCGTCGGAACCATCGGCCTCAAAAATGTGAGAAAGATTTTGGCCATACGTCAGGGATTTTAAGTGAAATGATGAATGCTTGAATTAAGATTGAATCGATTATTATTATTATTATTATAATTCCATTGAAATTGTTCATTTCACGTTCGAGTGCTCATCATTTTGAGCATATATATTTTATACGTAAATGTTTAAGCCACATGAGATCGTATCCAATTTGAAACCTCTATTGAAATTGTATTGTGTATTTCAGTAATAATGGTGAATGCGTTCACAATCATTGTTTTATCGACAGCACGTCATTCAAGCACGTGTCCCTATCAATATTATTGCATAAATGCTAAAGGTAAATCTAATTGGGGAAAAAAAATTCGTACAGTTTTATTCGGATAATTAAGGGAGACGGCATTCAACATTCAACATTCAACATTCAATTTGACATTTGAATGGTGATTTCGGGAACATCATGTATTATTATATGTATTAGTAACATTCGATTTGTTGTAAATGAATTTCGGTTGAACTAAATGCTTAGAGACACTTGGATTAATTTAGGAAGGATTCTCAATGTTTGAAGACAGCATGTAATCACAAATCAATCGGCTCTCAATATACATCTATATCATTCATACAGATTGGAGATTCAGTTATATCGATGATATGATATATACATATATTATCACGTAAAATTGTTCAACAATATTTATCCCCATATTTTAACTTAATATCAATTCACAAAAATTATTTCCAGTCAACTTGAGTACATTTAATCTGAAGCAATGTAAACGAAAGGAAAACGAAATCATGGTCAAATTAAACGAACCATACCAAATAAATAAGGAAATAAAAATAGATGGAACAAAAAAAAAAAAAAAAGAAAACTGTGCACACATCAACTTGATGCGAAATATGAAAAGGAAAGAAAAAGAATGAGTTTGAGCAAGAAAGGGAACTAATGGGAAAATTTATAACAATGACCAAAAACTGTACAAAATCGCAATATTCCTAATGTGTGAAAAAAAAAAAAAATAATATCATATATTCATGTTTTGATTTCGCATATAGCATCTCATAGAGCTGGTTCCCTCTATCTCTCTCTCTATCATTCCCACCGACATTCGAACGGCTATGATGGATACACACTACACACATTGATTATTATTACTCATCCACCAGCATAAATTGAAATGGAAAAAAAAGCATGCGTCCCTGAAATCCATATTTCAATAATAGCCAAATGTCTTGCCGTAGCATTTGACAATGTTGTGTACATGGCAGTGAATCAATGAACAAAGTATACTCCAATATTCCTGGTAAATAATGATGGTAGCGGCTAAAGAAGGGTTCTCGCGCTGCCATCAACAACAAAACTAAATTGAATTAGTTTTTCGTAATTGTGATCGCTGTTCAGTGTTCAGTGTTCAATGTTCAATGTTCATGCTGTACACAAATGTATTCATCGAAATGAAAGCAAAAAAAAAAAAGAAAAAATAGTAAAAAAGAA
>GL501523.1:2007733-2075119 GCA_000149185.1 Mayetiola destructor | reverse complement strand
AAACATTGAACATCACCATTTAACTAAACATTCTGGCCATAAATGTGTCTAATGGTATGAAACTCTTCTATTTTATTTTATTTTGTTTTATCGTTTTTTCTTTTTTTTTTTCTTCCTTCAACTTCTCCGAATAATAATAATAATAATAATCTTTACGGTAAGTTGGTTTGTGGTGTTCGGATCGAATCATCCCATTTGTCATACAAACCATATTCATTCACATGTGAATCAATAATAATAATATTATTTAAGTTTTGTACCAATGACGATGTATCAACATTCAACATCATCAGATTTAACAGTCACCGACTCCAACCGATTCATTTTGCCGAACGATTTTTGTATTTGATTCTCAAAAATGAGAAACCCATAAAGAATAACAATATTTCTAATGGTATAAATTTCACTCACTTAGTATTATGAAAATAAATTTCGGTATGATATTCCGAGTGATGATGATGATGCCGAGAGAATGCCGATAATACTGAAAAAATGCTCATGAATACAATGCGAATTCATTCGTAACGCATATTCACAAAATGTCAATAAAACACATTTCATTGAACGCGCTATGGCACACGACAATCGTAACACGAATCACAAATGACAGAAACGAAAACACAACAAGTCAACCACTGGATTCACCACTTTTGAATCCGTTGTTCGTATACGAAACAAAAAAAAAAAAACAAAAATGAGAAATTCTACACGAGCGTGTGATATATGTGTTTGTGTTTGTGTGACGAATTTTTTTCGCGCTGAAAATCAAATGCACAACGATGCATTCAGTTATGCCGAATTTGTTGAATTGTCGTCATACCTTTAACGAATAACCAAAAAAAAAATCTATGTTAAAATTAAAAATACGATTTCATATCTATTTTACTCCTTCATTCCAAAGTCAACGAACAATACAGCCGGCCCAATAAAATAGCTGAAAAAACCACAGCTATCTATACGCCAATAAATGAAATGCATTCGAAATTTGAATGATTTTTATGATCAAACTAAAATTGAATGACACTGCGCTTAGAAATGAAGTTATGGAGTTTTGAATATTTAAATGCATTGATTTTGAATGAGACGAATTTTTGCGTTGACAAATCCATAAATTTCATGCGACAACAACAAAAAAAAACCATAAAAATGAATATAGCATCTACGTAATGTGCATGGTTTGTTAGCACCAACCCATCCAACAAAACAAATGACAATTGATCAATTCGTTCATTGTAATATATATATTTTGCATGCAATTTACGATAAAATGGTTTTTCTATTTGATTCATTTATCCAAAATGAATATCATGTGTGCGTGTACAATGTGGAATGCATTTTTCCCGTTTAGAAAAGTGATGTCCCGAAACAAAATAAAAAAAAAAAAAAGGAAATCAGAAGCAAAAACCGAGAATATTTTGCCGGATTGGCCATGCACTCACATGTAAGCCATTGGTTTTACGTGCTTAATGCGATTTAACAAACGATTCTTTGGTTTCGCGTCGCATATATGCAAAAATGGTCGAAGGGTGAAACCAAACAAACACACACATTTCCACACAATTATCGATTTCATATTCATTCAGCGCACACATATATGTATGTAATATTATTGCATCTTAATGGCAATTCTTCGCTTCAAATGGATTATATCATTTGGAAAATCATTTAGGAGAAAATATAAAACCGTCGTTGTATTTCATAATATTTTTATCCTCAAAATATGCCCAAAAATGTATAGAAGAAGTTTAGCAATTTGAAGATCGCAACTCGCTCAACATTAAATGAACATTCAATAAAATCAAACACACAGATGAATAATAATGGCTTGAAAAAACTAATATGAAAAGTGTTTTTGTCACTTATTCTTCTTTACTTTTCTTCTTTTCATTTTTTTTCTCTCTCTCTCCCTCTCTCGCTCGAAAGAATGTGAACGAAAATGACACGTTAGTTTTTTTTTTCTCTCACTTTATTCACTCAAATAATAATAGTTCAAACATATTTCGAGAAAACAGAAGAAAAAGGGATACGTTTACAGTTCACAGTAGTGAATCAGTTAAAGTGGAACAAATCTAGTGAATATGGTAATGGCATCATGGGCAATAAACAATAAATATGGAATATTTGTATAATAATGTGGATTTTTGCTGTCTTTTTTCCGTTGCTCGGTCGTTTTTGGTTCAAGCTTTTCATTTCCATTGACACATCGAAATTCGGTAGAATGTGAAGACCGTGTTTAATCATATTTGGCATGGATTATTTTTTTTTTTTTGCTTCATTTTTCTCGTTTACTAGTTAACATTTTGACTGCCACTTGTTTTGCGTCTTTTGTCTTTGCAATGAGTATCGATATGAATATAAGCCGGGAGTTTGGAGTTGGCGATACGGACATTTAGGCATAAAACATCATAACATTTTATCATACATATACTATGATATGACAGTCATCATATAATGCAGTTTGATCAGGACTTTAGAAAAAGAAGAATAAAGGATTATGTATGGCAATAACTCACGGTTATGTATCTCCATCTCATAAAGTAAATGGTTTTCAATTTCGTTTGCTCATTTTGGTTAATTTGCCATATGCGAAAATGTTAACATTCAATTCCATTATTAAATTATATCATCTCATGCATATACAATATACAACAGTATACAGAATTGCATTATGAAAAATATGTATATATCATTTGCTTTCTATAGTCTGTCGGCAGATAGATAGGCGGCAGGTATGTTCTGTATTTTATATGCAGTGGCTAAAAGTGGATCGCATCGATTCTAATGAAGAGAAATTATCGATGTGGACCCTTAATATCCACCGTTTTTTCATTTATTCTTTTGCCCAGAGAGTATCGTGTGAATTTGAATGCAATTTGAAATGCATATCACAAAACACCCCTATCATATGATACGTACATTGTACATTGTACAATTTCAATTGCCCGATGAAGAAGAAGAAGAAGAAGAAGAAAAAAAGCAACATTTACACTCCAATACGCCCGTTTATATTGCAAATGCATTTAATCACTAATTCCAACTGTGATTTTTGTGAAATAACACGGGATATCAATGAGTGTGATACGATGACAATGTTCAATGGGAATTATTTATTAACAATGAATAAATCGAAAAACGTCGGCGACCATCAATTTTGGGAACAAAGTATTTCGTTGGCAGAATAAAAATAACAGCAAAAACAACAACAACAACAACAACAGCAGCAGCGAACTCGATTCGTTACTTATTTAGTTACGTTTATATGAGGGTTGGCCAATGAATGAAAAATAAATGAATAAACGCATGCACACTTTTCATAATATTAGCAATTGCTCATATTGACAACGTGACCGAAGAACATCAAAAAGTGAAATTACCAATTTACCTAACACGCATGCATTCGGTTTCACCTCATGGCTCAAACAATGGACCAAAAAGAAAGAAGAAGAGAGAAGCAAAAGAAAAAAAACGAACGGAAACAAATCTCATTCGCAAAAGTTGTGGGAAAAAAAATAAATTTCATTTGATTTCAACTATTTATTTACGCGATATCCTTTTTGACGAAGTTGCGTTTTTTTTTTTGTTACCACCGCACCACATTGCTCAGACAATAATAATTCAAAGGCAAAACTAGGGATGGCCCGGATGAATGAATGAATTTGAAACAGTGATGATATGAATGGATGATGTGCATTCACGTATTTTGAAATATGGGAAAATAGACGCATGGAAAGTTGATTTACCGTGTACTTTGGACTTTGTACTTTGTACATATAAACAAATAGCAATGCCGCCGCCGCCGTTCACACTCGCATTCTGTTCGCCTAAACCAAGTTCCATTCGGAATCGATGTCAATTCGGTGGCAAGGATGAAAATTAAATACCGTGAATAAACCTTTAACTGTAAATCTCATAATTTTCGATTTGTAAAACATGGTTGGATGTTGGATGATGAATATTGGACAGAGGATGCTTTGAAGATTAATTTTGAGTTTTGGTATAATGGGCGCGTCGAAACAGTAATTAAAAAATTGTTGCGCGCTGTTTCTTTCAATTTTAACGTGAAAAATGAGGTGACAGGAGCGGAAAATATAATATAAATGCTTGTTGAAATTGAAATTACGAAAGGTATTTAGGTTTTAACGAATTATTCATTTATTTCGAAATGTTTTTTGTTTTTTTTTGGAATGGACGAAATATTATTTAATACTTTCAGCTTTTAGCTACTTTTCACTTAAGCGCCCGCACTGCATTTCAACATTCAACAATGAAATGATTTTTTTTACCCTGTGTTCACATTGCCGTTCATTGTTGTTAAACGTAAACAATTATTCTCTGTTGTATTTTTGTTTTCTTTCTTTTCCCAGCTCTCTCTCCCCCGATTTGCTGGTGTTTGCCGCCGAATATTTTCAAATTATTTTATTTTCTTTTTTTCTTTTCTGTCACGGGGTGCAAGCCATTCGAAAAGAATAATGTTGAGTGTTTAGCGTTCTGAATTTGGCTAACCGTTCGAATGATACCGTGTATACGGAATACGGTGAAAACTGAAAACATACAATACAACAACAGATTTTAAAGTGTTGCATTTTACTAGATTAATGGCCATCACAAATTAGAAAATTTCCAGTCTTTCAGTATTTGGCTTTGTTATTTTTTTAAATGCGATTTCATTTTTCCCTTTTTTTCTTTTCTTTTTTTTTAGCTTCTGTCGTGCGCATTTTTTCCTTCTATTCGTCGTCGTTGAATAACAGCATCTTTAGAAATGCAAAACCCACGGACTCAGGAGTACGAGGCAGAAAAAATTACAAATAATTTGTATCTTTTGCATAACCGTAATTTTTGCGTTTCGTTTTCGTTTTATTTCTTCTATTTTTCTTTTTCATTTCGGTATTATTAACGTAAGTGATCCAGCGAGGTTGAATACAAAAGTAAACACGATTTGCTCGTTATTTGTCAATGTTTATGCTACAAACGAATAATTTTCTACTCAATTAAATATGAAAATCTAATCGCCTGCAAGAAGTTTTTTTTGTTGTTGTTGTTAAATTTTCAGATGCGAACAATGAATGAGAAATTCTGTGTGACAGAAATTGATTAAATCTGATACAAATAATAATGCGCGATGCTTATGGATGATTAGAACCGCTACACAATTTCACTATAAGAAGAAAAAATTGTCGTTTCGCAAAAGAATGTAATAATTTGATCCATTTAAATCAACGTCATTTGAATGGCGGCTATTGAGAATGATGTGAATGAAACGAGAATCTACATTTTTCTAGCAAGCAACATGAACAGAAAAACTTTTCATAGAAATACTCTTAAGTCTCGTACACAGTTTGAAATCTATTGGTAGTAGCGTTGTTTTTGGGGATTGAATCTTTATAATCAGTCATTTTCTTCTTCCGTATTTTTTTTTGTTTTCATATAAAGAAAACCCCTATCCATTTTATTTATCCATTGATTCATAGACCATTCATCTATGATTGACATTAACACACACATTGGTCAATTTGATAAGTTGTATGCATAAGCCACACGGGAGATTGAAAACGTTTGCCGGATATGAGTTTATCAAACAATTCAACAGACAGAATGATGCTTTTTGTTTGTATATTTTGTTGTTCGAGTGGCTTCAGTTATGAATTGGCAATATAAAATTTATGTGGGCTGTGGTCATTGTATTTTGTGTCACCAATAAGTGGTCGCCTAATGCAATTGTCAAAATTAAATAAACCTTGAACAAAATTCTGATTTTATATTTCATATTTTGATTTTATTTTTATTAGTTTTCATTCCCAAAAATCACAAGTACTTTTCCTCTTTCTTTCTTTTTTTCTTTTTCTTTTTCTTTCAATAGAACATCCAAAATACATATGTAACACTTTCACTTGAATAACCATGTTATTTGGGAAAGGCGTTTCGAATTTAATCCGAATGAATCTTTTTCTGGATCTGGTCTGGATTTTTTTTCCCATCAAATAATGAAATGGAAATGGATTTTTCGTCAATCAAGCGTTTAGATTAGATTCATGGTTTTATTTCATTGAGATGACATGTTCAATGTGGAATTTGAATGGAAAATTAACAACTGAAAACGAAAAGCAGAGCGCTCAACAGATGGATTTTGAATATTTTATCGTCTCCATGACATTCAGTGATTTCACACATGCTTTTCTGTGCTTTTCATAGCAAAGGGTGATCGTCGATCGATTTTAGTAAAAAGAAATAGAATCTTCTAACATTCAATTTAATTAAAAGAAGAAAAAAAAAAAAAAAAATTAGTATTTACTGTGAGCGTTGTACGTTCATCAGCGTAATTTCGTCAATTTTGAACTTATTTACTATTATAAAATGAAGTAATCGTTACGCTATATGCTACTGCTCTGTTGCAATGCAGGCTAACCAATTCATTCAAAAAAGAAAAATTCAAATGAATACTTCGTTGAAATTACAGTTTTAGTTCACATAATTAATTTTCATTACATAATTTTCCTTGCTTTTTTTTTCCTCAAATTGTTGCTCATTCTGTCTCATCTCTTGTTTATTTAAATTTAAAAAAATTGGCATACATGGAATATTTTCGGTTTTTCATGGTTTTCGAAGCGATTCAAACGTATTCATACGCACATGAATGTAATTACCAAAATGAGCCATACAACAGCCACTAAGAATGATCGAATATATTTATATTTGTCATTGGAAGATTTTGAAAAAGTCATTTTGTAATCGCTTTGTTTAAGTGAAATTAATGAAATACTCGCCATCGAGCCATGGGTTATTGAAATACCAACGATAATGCGTCGGATTTACGACTTAAAGCCCAAGAATTTGGGGTGAATGAAAATTGTTTTATGTTTCTTTTTTTTTTTTTTTTAAACAAACACTTTTTAGATCCACTATGACTATAGCTACGATCGATTCGGTATCATTTCATCGTCTACACGACATTTCACCCACAAATGAATATGGTATTTTCCCGTGGTAATCAATGAATTTTACCCCTATCGATCGATTTTAAATGTTTTCAATTGAGAAACAAGAAAATGTATTAATTAATTTACGAAGGCAGTGTGTTGGCAGTATGGTGCCCGATGCACATGAATTACGTATTCGCTTTTATACAATACTATGGGAAAATTACGCGTTCAACTGATTGAAAATGATAATATTTTATGTATTCCCAATATTTCGAATGTTTACGCATTTTATTGAAATGAATCCAAACGATTCTGATGAAAT
The DNA here is from genome assembly GCA_000149185.1 of Mayetiola destructor. Classification (NCBI taxonomy): domain Eukaryota; kingdom Metazoa; phylum Arthropoda; class Insecta; order Diptera; family Cecidomyiidae; genus Mayetiola; species Mayetiola destructor. The sequence goes on along the minus strand of GL501523.1, from coordinate 2,067,880 downwards.
TCAATAAAGTGACCATTAAGTGAATCATCAAAATACATTCGATAAACATGCGTTACCGAATACACATCGCGCACATAAAAACATTATCGACTACAATAAATAGCCAATTGGAAATGGAAATGGGAGGCAAATTATAAAAATGATCAACTAGGCGAATTGAACACAGAGAGCGGGAGAGAGAGAAAGAGGAGAATAGCGACGAATGAACTCAACGATATCCGAACATAAAGGAATGAAACATTTTAATGACCTGTTGACGTTTAATATCACATGTTGAATCAAAATGATTCAACTCGATGCAATTTAGAAATGAGAGCTCACCAAATATCGAATACCGAAATTTAGTTGAACAAATGTTAAACTGCTGGTATTTTGTAGATTGTATTTTTCAGTTGAAGTTCTTCAATCCATTTTATGGCTTCGATACGGCTCACAAACCGTTAATATCAATCAATTTATTACCTTTCAATTTTAATTAATTTCAATTATAATATAATTGCGTCAACAATTCAGTCAATGATTCAACAGCAAAGCAAATTGAAAAAAAAAAAAAAATAATAAAAAAAAATAGAGAAGAACACAAAGAAGAAGAAATAAATTTGAAAAAATAGTGCGAGCACATACACACGCACACAAGCAACCACTGTGGGTAAAGTGGAATGGGAAATAGGATTGGGCGAGAAAACTAAACATTTGAACCGAAAGAAGAATGCCGAGTTAAAAACGAATACAAAGTGAATGAGCGAATAAAGAATAAAACAAAGAAAAATAAATAATATAAAAACAGCAAAACAACAACAACAACAACTAAACTTAAAATACAAATACAAAATATCGTGCGTTAAACAGCATGACAGACATATAATAATATGTGTATTTGTGCATGAAAAGAAGAAGATGATACATGATCACAAAACGGCCAATGAATCAGTATGCTCAGACTCATATATAGAAGAGAACATATACGAGAAATAAATTGTTCAATTAAGAACAATTTGCCGAAAAGAAAATGTGAGGAGATGCGGGATTGCTGAAGACCCTTTAGATGAATTGTAAAACGGCATACATCACCGTTTACACATTTTAACATACGGTTTTTTGGTTCTAACTGTGAGCTGTGAGCTGCGAGCTTGGTTTGAATTCTTTTTTTTCCGCCTATCTTTGATCGCTCATTCTTCTCTTTCGTCGCATTTTTTTTGTGTGTGTTTTTTTTAGTTCTTTCGGTGCGTTTGGGTGTTTGAGAATAAATTGACATATCGGCATTTGCCTTAAGACAACGTTATTTCACCATATTAACAAACATATTGGCAGATCAGTGCTCTCAAAGCACATATACAGATTCATTTAATAAAACATATAAACGAAGAACGAACATACAAAAGAAGAAGAAGAAGAAGAAAAAACGGTGCCCATAGCTCATCAATATGCGTCTGTTCCGATGAATGACTCGATACATGCACGAATTTACGATTTTTATTTAAAATCCATTTACGTTGAATTACATTTTGATGAATAAATACCGCGTGCATTGGGCATTCATTGAAGCCCAATGGTATATGTTATAAAGTTATGAAGAAGCCGACACGATTATGACGAATGAGAAATAAATGGAAAAATTGATGGTGGATTTTTTGGTTTGTGCAAGAAACCAAATTAAAAAATAAAAACAAAATTGAAAACCGAGTCTAAAAGAATTAAGAATATAAAGGAACCATACGGACGAGAGACGAAGGAGAGATAAGACCTTATGAACATGTGAGCCATCAAAAATTTTAAATAAATATAAAACACGAACAGCAACTGAACCACAAAAATTAAAAGTCCCTCCTATCTCAATTTAATATTTGCCTTAATAAAGGGTCAATTGGTTATGAACAAAAGGTTTGTTTTTTTTTTGGATTTTTATCTTCAGTTTCGTTCTGTTTGAAATGGAACTTCATTTAAAGCGATGAAAAAAAAATTTAAAAGAAGAGAATACGAATGTTTTAAGAAACCAAGCAAATCATCGAAATGAGTTAATTTATTTTATAATGACTGACTGTTTTTGGTTGCAATTCACAGAATATTTAGTGTTTAAGGTCTTTGGAAAAGAAAATTGCCACCTGTTGAATAATAATCCTGAATATTTAATCGAATTTATTTTCAATCGCTTGTATTCGATACTGAAATTGGCACCAGTTTATGAGAACATACAATATGTTTTTTCAAACATATGCAAATTGTAGCGACACATCACCAATCTACCACAAAGTATTTGCGGTATATAATTTGATAAATCGTTTCGGTTCATAATTGTTCTTTTGCACATACAATATGAGTCCGTTGACTGTTATCGGCAACAGTTTTTTCTTTTTTCTCTTTCTCTCTCTCTCTCGTTGCTTTGATGAATTTTCTGAGTGCCAGAATGATGTGCTCAATGGATATCACTTATTCATATGTTTCCATGCAAATGAATGAAAATGATCTGAGTGAAAGCGGACACAAGGTGGCGGGAGGAGGGGAGGCCAAAACAGTGAGTAATTTTCATTGGATGCTTTTATAAATTGCATTAATTTACATTTTTTAGACTTCTCTCATGATATTCGAACAGGAAAGAAGAATGAGATATTTTATGCCTTGCTGCATACCGGACACGATATGTATGGCAATATTTAACAAAAAAAAAAAAAAAAAAACCGAAAGAAGAATTAATGAGAGCTGACAATTTACAGAAATGAAAAAAGAAAAAAAAAATTGCTCATAAATGGAACGGCATTTTCAGTTTCTCTCATGTATGAATTTCAATCAACGGACGGGAAAAATTGCTGTGGCCCGAATTCGTTTACATTCAGCATACTACATATATCGTACATATTTGAGGCGATGAACGATGAACAATCCATCCGTTTCATCCCGTTTTTCATTTTTCGACAATAATAATAATAATGAAAGTGGACATCAGTCGCACTTGAAATACACAAATCCTTAACTGATTTTACATGATATGAAACGGCTACGATAAGACATAAATTAAATTTTTGTTTGCAGTTCATTTTTGGTGTGATGTGGTTTGTATGATACATGTTGATGGGAATTGGCATGAACATTATCCAAATGATTTGATCAATGAGAAAAATGTGAATTAATAAAGTAAAAACAATGCTATTTCATTGTCATCATTGGCACATTTCGCTGGTTGTCTCTGTTTGATGCTGCTGCTGCTTTTTTCACATTGTTTCGGCTTAAACTTCCATCCGCCCTTGCAAACCATATGCGGTAAGTCAGTAGTAATATGTTGTATGTACGGTATTATACAATAGGTATAAAAAATATATCAAATCAAATATGAAAACGGCGACTTACATGGTAAATGACAAAACGAACACGCCAGCACACAGTTTATATGCACACACACACACACACACAGTCGACGTTGAGAACAGTCGACGGAAAACAGACCAGATAAAAACTGTATTCAAAACTGTAGATTGATGTGAAGTGAAGTTGTTATAAAACATTTACGATAAATGATATTAATTGAAAGTGGCATGACATGATGGTACACCGGCATATCATATACGGGATGCTATGCAATATGAAATTGATGTTTAAATTTATTATTTCATGCGGTGGATTCGTAGTATATCATAGCCTAAAAGGTACACCGACAATGAACCCATGAATTCATATGATTCAGACAATTTATACGCCGTATACAGTATACACACGGCTGATATCCCCAAAATTGATAATGTATTCGAATTTAGAATAGGCAAAAATTATGTGAGGAAAATGTTCTATTTGTTTGGTCAGTGTCATGTTAAAAAATATGTTCCATGTTCAATGCCAAACCAGTCATCACATTCATTTTTGTGAACGACCATTTTCAACCACAAGAATTTATCACATGACATATGATAAATCCATGATGAAATGATAAAAATTTACTCGACTCTCAATGTGTGAACGGATAAACGGTGAATTAATTCCAAAAATAAAGAAAAAAAGAACTTCCTCTTAACAGATTTGGTAACACATTCAATATCCGCCGGCACAAATAAAATGAAAAAATTTAAATCCATATCGACATTTCAAATCCGCATGCATAATTCCATAACCAACATACCTTCAACTGTTGCAAAGTACCCGATTAACGGTATACCTTCACATTTTCACCATTTGAAACCTAAATTGATTTTAATTGAATTCAATTAACTTAGATTATACCTCATCTTTATGAGTGCGGTGCTGGGTTGACGAACGGTTGGGTTCCATTATAATGGGATTGTATTTTATGGTTCAAATGAATGTTGAATGTTGGATGTTGAACCATTATTATTGTTAAATGATGGTTCTTATTAATTCAACCGATGAAGAGAAAAAAAAAGAAAGAAAGAAGGCAAACAATGAATTAATATCGAGTTGCAGTCGTCGTCGTCGTCGGCAATGTACATATACCATATACATGTATGTATGATGTATGTGACGAACAATTGAACAATTGTTTTCATAGCATTTCTTTTTCTTTATTTCAATCTTTCTTCGTGTTTTTCTTTTGCTTTTGTGTGTTCGAAACCGAAATTATTAATATAAAATCGTCGATGACAATGTTCACATATTGTTCAGAGTGAATTCCATCTTTCAATGGATCGATGATACCTTACGGTTCGTGTGTTCTGCATCATACACACATATGTTTGTGTGTGTGTGTGTGGTTTCATGCAGGGAGACAAACGTTCATTGTTGTGAAATATGAGTATTCCACATTGAATGCGATGCGGTGTTTTATTAAAATTGATCTTAATTCTTAATACGAATTTATTAGTATTTTCTAGCAACTTTTTCCAATTGCATTCTGTCCTTTTTTTGTTCCCCCGGTCCATTTGTTCGTTCATTCGATCATTTGAAATTAAATTTTGAAATCGATCAGATTCTCAGAACTCAAAACGACTGTCAGCATTATTAATAAAATAAATATTTACATACGCCAGCCACACATTGAAACCTAATTCGTTTGCGATGCCCTTATGCTCTTAGCTTTAGTGTGCTATTGTGTACAATATACAGTGCAGGATATGCATTGTGCATTTATTGTATAAAGTATGCTAAAGGTTATGGATTCAAAATATTGTAAACAAAACCAATGCTCTCTTAATTGACGAATAGACGCGTAAACAATTTTCCTGCATGAAATTCAATTTAATCTCATCATGTTTTATTTTTTATTGTCTGCATTGCTCTGTTTGACGTAATCTACGTTCGATTTGATTGTCCATCGAATATCCAGCATGTAAGACATGGTCCACTATAAATTATAATATTCGCATTACATTCACTTTAAGCCCCCCCAAAAAATTCTAAAGCTATGAATGAATTTGATTCCAAAAACGATAATGTTCAGATATTTGAGCAAAACGCACTTTATTCCATAATATCGATTATAACTATTGGTTAGAAATTCAATTTTTCCATTTAGTTTTCAAATACTCATTTCCCATTCGGTTTGGATTCGAATCCTTGGATTAAAAGTTCCTTTTTCCACTTCAATTAATTGTGCCGTTAATAGCGGAATTGTTGGATTTTGGCAGTTTTCAAGAATTCGACATTTATTGCACATGTTACCTTTTAAGTCTTAAAAACTGATTTTCAGGTCACTAAATGTTCTGGGCTGTTTGAAATGAATACATTATCTCATTGTTGCGTTGATGTTTTTTTTTCGATTTTATTTTCATAATTAGAGAGTCAAATTACAAATTAGATTAAAACTCGGCCTTAGCGAGTAGGAAAAAATACAACAACAACAACAACAATAGATAATTTCAACCGAATGCGAAAATCAATGAATTAAGGTTCTACTTTTTTATGGCCATATTTTTCCATTCCATTTGGATAATTCTATTTAAATGTACGCGTGTTTCTAACAAACACTCTCACGCATTTTATTCTCATCTTTTTTTTTTCCTCTGGTTTTGGCCGTTCCCCTATCACCTTTTAACGTGCACACAACAAACTCTCAGAACATTCAAATGGTAAGTTACAATTTGACTCTCTCACACTTTTCTCGCTTTGGATTGTCGCCTAATTCGATTTGTTTCATCGTATTTAACGCACACGACAAAATATACGTAAATGGTGAATAAATCATGATTAACCGTAAATGTGACAGTAAAATATCAACGAGATGCAGTTTTTATACTTCATTGTCTGCACTCTGTAGTCCGTGTATATGCTGGATCGGTGAAAAGGTCTGTGTTTCGGCTGAGTGTATTCCATTCGGTATAGTATTATTATTGTTACGACGACGATGATGATGATGATGATGATGATGGTGGTGGTTGTGATCACATTCACTGCGTTCTATTTGTGAAATATTGAACAAAAAATGCGAATTAGGCTGCGTCTGTTCATTGTTCATTCTTAACATGCATTTAAAAGCACACTCTTAACCATCGAGAGCAATCTCGTTTCAGTTTTAATTTAATAAAATCAAAATTTTTCAGATGATTTTATGCGTTTGGATTATAATGAAATAATGGCCTTTGGATTTGGATTTGTAAAATTTTCTGAAATTTTACCTAGACCGATTATACAATTGGATGAAGTGGTGTGCAAGAAACGACAAAAACACATTTTGTCAAATGATGTGCATTCGAATAGGCCACGTGACTTGTCGTATTCCATTCGATGCGTGGATAACGTGAATTAGTGTTCATACAAACTAGACTCATCTTTGGCAACGTTAACACTTTTTCTTTGGCACTGAAAAAGCTGTACACTGTACACCAGCCGAAGGACGAATCGAAATAGAAAGAAAAAAACAATAATAATAATAATAACAACATAAACACACGCACTGTTTTCAGTCAACCGTAAAAAAAAGAAGTGAGATGAAAGATGGGTAAACGACGCAAGTTAAAGAATTATTTGAATGCAACTGACAGTGCAGACAATTAATTGAAATGGTACTTATCGCGTGAATTTGATTTTTTTTTTTCATTTTATTATTATTGTTATTTATACCGATTGAAAGTGATGACTTTCTTTTCGGTCGATGAATGACCCGATTGACGGTTGATGGCGTAAAAGAGCTTGAGAAAAAAAAATAGTAATAATTTAATTTTTATTAAAATGAATTTCGTAATATGGCTGTTCACTGTTCAGCCTAAATGGATTGTATAATAGTGCGCTATGATCCATTTCATTTCACTTAGTTTATGAATCAATTTTTTTGTTGTTGTTGTTATTATTGTTTGCCTCATTGCAATAATTTTAGCGACGAGAACCCAAAAGGATAGAAAAAACAAAAAAACAGGCGCAAATAGAAACCATTAAAACTGATGACAGTCAGCCTATAGTGAACTACGAATGGCAAAAAGTATCGCTTGATTTTAACCTATGCGCGTTGCATTTATTCAATTATTGATGTGAAAATTAAGTCATGAACCATTTATTCAACTTAAATTCACTTTCTGCAATCATTTCGACATGACAAACGTTTATTTCAACAAAATACACCAGTTGCTGGATCACTTTAATGGACTGAATTAGGAATATCAGTTGTTTGGTGCCTGTTTGTTTTTGTATAAGTCTTTTCTCCTCTTTTTTTTTTTTTGCTATTCGCTTTTCTTTTGCATTTCGGTTTCAATTGTGAACGAAGAGAAAACAAGAGTCTAGTCTATTAAACGTATTATAAATATATCTTGGGAAGCATACACCCTTCGTCCATCCAAGCAAAGTAAAATTCATACATTACACGCCAAATAATAAATATCAATTTAGAAAATATCTTTTTAATTTGATACCTAAACGGTTGATCATCAATGTTATGCTGAATTCAATTGGAAACATTTTCACATGTGTGTGTGTGTTTGTTTGTGTACGCGCGTTCGTTTATTCGTTCGAATGCCATTGTTTGTGTCTAATTTTCGCATCATTTAAAGTGAAACATCGCTTTCGAAAATAAAACATAAAACGAAATCGAATCTAAAGTTAGTGAAACACACACACTTGAACAATTGAACATTGAACATTGACCATTTTCAAATGTTCTAATTGAAATGAATTTCGTCAAATGGGAATTTTTTTTTTTACTTTGGTTTTGTCATCAAACATTTCGATTGTTTACCAGTTTTTTTTTTTGCCTCCTTCTTTGTTCATTCTCTCTTTGTCTTTTGCTATCGTTGTCGTTTCATTTTATTCATTCCACTTGAGCATTGCGTTCGATGTTCAGAGTTCATTTATTTAAACACAACGAAATGCTTTTTAATGAAAACAAAGTCATTAAATGAAACGTTTGGCTTCTTTTTTCTTTTTTTTTTTAATATCCATTTTGTGTCTCCAACTCTCAACTATTCGAACGAACGTGAATCGCCATGGACAATGCATCGATAATCAACAATATGCGTGCGTTGGATACGTTTTAATGTTGAAATGTCGCACAATAATCACATAAATTGAAATTAATTTAGTTTTAAATTATGAAATGCAATGAAATAGTCATTATGGCGCTGAATAACTGTAATTGTTTTCCAGCAATTGTCAAGTAAAAACATTTTGCTAGTTCTTGCTTCTTTTCTGTCTCTCTCTCTCTCTCTCTCCCTCTAACACAAACACTCTTCTCTTCTATCGAATGCAATTCAATTGGTTATAAATGTGAATTTGTTGTTGCTTGAACTTGATATTGATGCGATGATAACGTGATTCATTCATTTTTATTCTCTCACACGAACCAATTGACAAAGTTGATCGAAACAATAATTACCAACAGACACACACTTATTCAGATGGAGAGAGGGAGAGAGTGAGAGAGAGAGAGAGCCGGATGCAAACACAGACACGATATCGATAGACAATGAATGTTTTATCGAGCAAATAACTCATTTCAAATGTGACTTTCTGGCCAATGAAACGATATTAATATATAATATTAGCTCGAAAGTAAGAGTCAGAGAGATAGATAAAGAGAGCAAAAGAAGAGATGAAAAAAACAGAAAAAGAAACATCGATAAAGACCAACATTAACCGATAAAATAATTATTAGCCGTTTTACCCCTTAAAATGGTCAAAGTTACCCAACTGAATGGCGATAATTTAGTTGTTTTTTTCCTGTTTTTCATTCTCAATTCTCGGCACTCGTTTGCAATTAGATTCACTTGCGAATAGTTTTGTGTGTCATTTACAATAAAATTGTGTTGGCAAAATACGATCAGGAAATGGAAACGAATTCGTGTGAACAAAAAAATATGATATTATTTAAGCGAACGAATGAAATTAAAAGGAATTTGTGTTATTGCTATTTATCAGACGCCGATATTTATATTATTGAAGTATAAAGTATGAAACGTAGACGTTAGACGTCTATTATCGACCCCAGCAATAAACATAAGTGCCACTTTTATATTGCCAGGTCATTGAAAACATTGTACGAAATCGATTGCTTGGGAAAATTTTTTTTTCTTTTTTTTTCATTTTGAGCACAACGCACAAATACAAATGGAAGCGTTACGGTGTCGAGATATGATAGAGATGCGATTTTTGTAGAAGAGGAACCATTTAGAAAACCGTTTAACCGTGCGTCTACTTGAGTCGAATCGAATCGAATCGAATTGCGAATGATAAATTTTTTTCCCTTCATTCCATCGTTTGCTGTCAGTCGTTACTCGATGATAAACTATACATTTGAACACATTCGCAAATATATTTTCATTATTTGATGCTTTAAAAGATAGGTATCACTTTGCCTGTGATTTTTGGTCGAACTGCTCGGTATTCGTTGGTCATTGATGCTGATATCATTTTGATAACTAATTTCTTTTCTAATGTGAATGTATTTGAGTTTGTGTGATTTTGATTTGTTTCTTTTGTTTTGTTGTCCGGTGCTGCTGACTTACAATAATTCTTGTCCATGAAGGAAAAAAAAAAATATAATAGACAAACAAAAACAAAAGAAAAAGTCAAAATAAAGACGAATCACATACGGAAAAACGGCAAATCGACAAAATACGAATAAAAAAAAAAGAAATAAAATGAAAGAGGAAACTTGACTCAAAATGTCCTTCTTTTGCCACTCACAAACAAAACACTTGGAAAAACTGTCAGACATTTATCATTGACCAAACATTTACAATAAAATGTGCTTGAAAGCTAATGTGAATGCTGTTCAACCTGATAATATAAAATAAAATTGAACATAAGTCACTTTGATTGTGTGGTCCTCCTGTCGTTTCGATTTTTCCATGGGTTTTTCCATTCAATTGATGATGAAGTTGCTTATATTTATCTGTATAGCCATTTTCGGTGAATCGAAGAGAGTTTGGCAAAACTTTGGCTCCATTAATTGGGTCGAAATCGAATAGACCCATCGTTCAAATATGTGGAGAAAAAAAGTAAAATAAATCCAAAAAGAGGAGACCAGAGACGGCTACGCATCGAAAGAATCACTGAAAATGAATAGCTGTTGCGATTTCATCAGTTAAACGTTTATCTTTTGGGCTATGAAATGAGGTAGCTACTAGCAAGCAATTCTATCAATTGACACTGGAATTCAAAATAGCGCGATGGTCTGCATATTCTGTGTTTTATTTTTCAAAGTCAAAGATAAACAAACAAACAAACAAAAAATTTCAAGAACAAATAAAGAATGAAACAGAGAATTTTTGTTGGTATTTTTGATTGTTACCTCGGCGACGATCATGACATTGAATATTTGTTTGTTTCATATGTGCCATTAGAATGATATAACTCTTCATTGTTCTTCTACAAGCACTGAAAGAATATATATATCAAACATTACACATATATTAATATGTTTATGTTTATTTTTTTATTTTTTTATTTTTTTTATTTGGCTTTTTCTCTATTTATCTTTTTATAGTGCAAACGGACACATAAATCGCTGTCCATCTTTTTATCATCCTTTTTAACCCTCTTGAGTCTCCAATCGCTACTAAATCACTATTTAACTTCATATAAAATATTCGTTTTATATGCGCTTCTGTTTCTGTTGGCCATTGTGCCATTGGTCTGCCGAAAATTTTGTTTTCTTTTTGAAAAGTTTACGTTCGATATGAACGACAATGATAATAGTTGTGATGGAGCCAAGATAGAAAAGTCAATGTTTTTGAAGGTTCGTAAATATATTTAGTAAGACGCTCACATATGTGACTCATATATTATACAATGGTATCGATGTGCCCATTGTTCATTCTTATTTCTGTAATTTGTATGCCGTACACACTGTTTTTGTCTTGACCTCATAAAAGCAGGCTCACCTTTAACGGTTGAATACTCTTTAGTTTGCAACGAAAAATGCTGCCCAACAAACGGTTGCCTGTAACATTTCAAATTGTATTACCACTGAAATCTGACAAATCGCTCATAATCCTGGAACGGTCACCCAAATCACTTGGTACTCTTTGACCATCCAAAAATTCGAAGTTCATTTTTGTTGTTATTTCAAATTGCCTAATAATATTATTTGAGTTGTATTTAGTTCACGTAAAAATTGGAATTGATGATGCGTGTAAATGTTTGATTGGATTTTTGTTGGTTTGTTGTTGTTTGAAAAATGTTTTGTTGTCGGTTGGAATCAGGAGCTGCTCTGCACGTAGTCCGATAATGATAATTGAACCTTCAGGAATAAAATCGATTAGCGAGACCATAACAAGTACGTCTTCGACTGGATAATTGTCATTTCGTTTTTCATTTTCGATTTACTTTTCTCTCTCTCTCTGTGATGACAGTTCAGCCGCATGAATTTTTCTATTTTTATTTTATTTTTTTTTTTTGCTTCACATTTTCTTATTCAATTGAAACGATCGAATAAATTTCATAAAGGCTCACACTCCACACTCAACCAATCAGAAATGACAAACAGAAGAAATGTGGTGGAAAATTGTTGGATTGTTAAAGGAAAACCCCAAACACAGTCAACATTTCATCATTTCACTATTTCACAATTCACAGCAATACCAAAATCATACCAAAATCATATATCCGGCCTTTATCTCTTATTCGGTATTTTCGGTAACGTTACGAATTTTTAACGTTTAGTTGACGGGTTTGCATGAAATGAAAAATACGTGTCTTCTTTCACATGGGATATGTTTAGAGACTGGCAACCGGCAATTGTTAACAGAGAATCATATGTATCGAATCGGTTACTGGTTGTGTGCATGTGAGAAGGACTTGAGAGTTGAGAGAAAATGGAATCAATTCTATGTGACATTAATTCAAGCCAAAATGAAACGATTTTTCTTACTTTAACTCATTCCCATTGTGCAAAAACCCGGTAAAGCGTACCAGCCGAAAGACGAGCCAAACATTAAAACTGACAAGTTCAATTTTTGTGATGTCGATTCGCTTTTCCATTCCAATTTTCCATCAACCTCAATAACAACCATTCACTTTGTCCTTTTCTCGAATTTGCTCACCGAAAATGGAATGGCCAATCGAAGCAACAACAACAACAACAACAACAATAAAAAATAGACCACCGGTCATCTAAATGGAGAACAAACACAAAATAAACACACAAGAATGAAATCGAATTGAAGGGGGCGATGAAGAAATAGAAGCATCGAGATGAAGAGACGAAGTAAAAGCAAAAAAAAAGGAAAAAACTCGTAAAATATACGGTTACGAATAAATGAAATCGAGTGAAGACATTACAATCAAAGGTTGACAATTGACAATTTATATCACAATGGACAGTGGACAGTGGCTTCTTCACGTTTCATTCTTATTGTCGAATTGCATACAGTAGCGCTTCAATGTTCCATTGAATGGAATGGTACAATGGCTTTGAATGGTTTTGTGTTGTTGTTATTTTTGGCATCGTTTCATTTACCAACCAGATTCTAACCAGATAGTTCATGAGGTGAATTCAATGATCAGCACAGCAATTTATTCGTTTATTATTATGTATGTGATATGTGATTCTCATTTTGAATCTATGCGATTGATAGTGATATAACGGTGACTGATTTATATGGCATTCAATCGATAAATTGGTTAAAATACAATTCGTTCAGGTATGAACGATATCGTTGTCCATAATTGAACATAACATTTTCAATCACAAATTCGATTCAGTCAATTTTTTTCTTTCGTTTTTTTTTTTGATGTGATTGCGATAACGATAACAGTGAAATGTCACTGTTGATCATTTCACATTAAATATAATTTCGCTATTCATTGTTGTCAGCGTTCGGAGTTTCAATCGATTCTGTTCCCGTTTTCGAATTTCATTTATTCTTTTTCGTGATTTTTTTCTTAGCAGTTTATGGCATTTGATTGTCAGTTATAAGAAGATTTGTTTATCAACATTCAACGTTTCATTCACATTAATGATGTATCACAAGTGGATTTAAATATTTCAACTCGGATCCAAATGACTGGCTGCTGTTTGATTAATGAGCCACATTTGATTGTGTAATGTGTAAAATGTATGCAATTGAATTTAGATCACATGCTTTCGTCAAATCAAGAAGATTCAAATGGAGAAGAATAACAAAAACGAAAAAGAAAGAGAGAGAGAGAAAACGGTACTAAAATCGAAATAAACAAAATTCCAGCATTTTTCAATTGTTGCATCACACACCAAAGAATTATGAACAAGATTTGTTAATTACATTGACATACGCACAGTTTCATAACAACAAATATGAGATATGTATTATATTTGGGGATTGCGTTGTAGTCGCGCAAAACGATTCCGATGAAATGCAGTGAAAGCGGGTGAGAAAACGGAAAAGAAAATTAAAAAAAAAAAAAACTGGTGCGATATGAGCGCTGTGTATATGCCTATTAAACCATTTTGAGATCATCATCAAATTTGACAATTAACCATCAAAAAGCATTTATTTTGTAATCGTTTCGGATTCCCGGGCAGAAAGCATCACATGTTTGAATTTCAAGCGAATTTGTTGTTTAGAATGGAGAATGAAGGGAACTATAAGCAATCAAATAGAACTGAAATATGTATTGATAGAAATGGAAAAGAAAAGAAAAAAGTAAGTGAAAAAGGAAAAATTGTTGTGAAAATAATAATCAACACACAAAACCAAGCAATTATCCATTTAACATGTGTGCCGACAGTGTCGACTGTCGACAGTGTCGACTCTCGATTGATGATGAACATTTTTAAAATTTGACTGTTTCATTTGGTTGTTATTGTGTCATTGTTGCTATAACTTATGATGAAGTTTTGAATATTTATTTCACTTTTTTCCCATTCATCGTATGGAATATGGAATCATTGAACAGTGTTCAGTGTTCATTGAACACATGTAAACTTTGAAAACAAGTGGAATTTTTAATCGGCGGGGGGAAAAAAAAGAAAGAAAGAAAGAATATATTGAATAAATGAATGCTCACGAAGAGCAAAACATGGTGATACAACAATCAACATATTAAATGAACAGAAATCTTTGAATCGATTTTAAACGAAATAAAATGAAAAAGCATAAAACAAATGATTTAAATGTGCTAAGAGAAGAGGAAAATGGAACGGGGAAACAAATAAATAAGATCTAAAGTCATTGCATCACTAGCGAGTATGAGTAGTGCGATAAATAAAAACGAATATTCAATGCTGTGCGGTTGCCATTCGTTTTACAAACGGATTCCTTCAATTGCTTATTTTATTTTGATATGTTTATATTGCCCCATACATGGGCACATCAATTAGTCCATCATTAATTACAGTGGTATACTTAATTTTTTTTTTTTTTTTTTTTTTGCACTATTCGGGTGTTTTCGGCGACGCGTCACAAGCTCACATTTGCATGCTAAAACTTCAACTGTCCATTGATCCAGAAACTTTTTTAGGAGCTATAGAAATGTGACGTAAACCAAAATGGAAAAGGTATCGATCGGTTCGAGAAAGAAAAAATCCTGGTGGATAGTGTTATCAAAATGCTCATGTTCCGCTATTATGAAACATTATAAAAAAAAAATGATAATCATTAGGCATCAATTAAGTTGTTCGTTCGGGTGATTTTTTTTTTTTTGTCAAATCAATTATTGGTTTTTCATTCCGCTTTTATTCTTCGTTTTTTAATATTTTTCATCAATTTCACTCTTCATTCTTATTGGACCTATAACATTTACTCTCTAAATGCGAACCACATACAAATAATAATTTAATGTTTTTATATGGCGATGCATGAGTGTGTATCGTTTGATCAAGAATTTTATGCACCAAAAGTTCACATTTGAATGGAACATCATAAAATTGCTCCATTTTTCCTCTGTCGGTCGTTTCGTTGTTCCACCACATCATATATGGTTCATTTACGCATCTCTGAACTGAATGAAATTGCATACGTTCGTTCTTGTTTTATTTCTTTAGCTTGTTTTCACTCAATTTTAATATCATCGGAATGATGAATGTTCAAGCTCAATATCATACTAGTTTGGTTGATTGCACGAAACTAAACCATAAAACTCCCTTCATCACACATTATGATCATTATTCTCACTGAATTCAAATATTGGAGTTTATCATTCTCACAAATAACCACTCGAATGGCATTCCATTCTTCCGGTTGACATTTCTAATTCTATTTTTTTTTTTGATTCATTTTCGCATGCGATTTTACATAATGTGTTGCATATCATTTTCTTTAGTGCCGTTTTCAGTTAATAATTCATATGGCCGATATTAACGGAATGGTTGGTTGAACCATTTGCTGACTGGAAGGTATTTTCACTGAAATTTTCAGTTTTCAGATATGCGGTTGGAAAAATTTACATGTGAAATATGATTCGACTGAATGTACAAACGAAATTCATGTGCTTTGCTCAATTCAAAAAAAAAAAAAAAAAAACAAGAAGATTTCTTCTCTTTTTCGGTTAGTTTGTTGAAAATTTATTGGCCAGTTCAGCTGTTGAACGTACTTTTAAACTCAATATACTTTCTACAGAAAGAAATGATATCCCTGGACGAGTTTTTAGTATACCTGCAAGTAAGTATTTGGGTAATTTTGTCTAAGCAGAGTAAATAAGCACTCAAGTTGGGGCTACTCAAGTCAAATTAAGTCAAATCCTATTTACACATAGAGAAAAAAGGTTGAAATTAAACAAGCAGTGAACGCATCATGTTTAGGTAAGTGCAGAAGGGAACTCCACTAGATTCATGTTGGGTAGTAGTATAAAGTAGCGTAACTCACTTGAGTAGGTGAAGTTACTCATAAATAAGTAGAATAAGGTTTATTTGGAAAAAAGCAAATGAATTGAAAAACAGGCTTCTAGTAAGTGGTTGGCAAATTTTAACCTACTTGTAGGTATGATTTGTAGTTTGAAATTCATGGCGCGCATTGCATACTATATATGAGCACCAAAAACCAATATTTATGACACAATGATAATGATATTGCAGTAAATGTTAGAAATGATTTGAAACCAGACCATCAAATTCACAATTCAAATGGCTATGTGGTTTTATCCAAAAGGAGAAAAACTCATTTTGAATGAATTATGATCAGATATAGAATGTATTTTATTGGTGTGGTACCTTTGATGATTCTCATGATATGGCATTCTTTTTTTTTTCATTGAATATGCGTGCCGAAATCCTTTTTTGGGGATTCCATTCATTTTCACCCTTGCAATGAGCAAATTACAATTATGCCAAGGTATTTTAATGGTGACATAAAGGAGACAACTGAATGAAGATATAAAAAAAAACCAGTTGAATCGTCAACGGCTTTCATCCATTGAATGCAGCATATAATAAAATGATGCATTCCTAACGTCGCCAACAAGTGTCGTACATTGAAGACTCTCTCATTCGAAATGCAAACGTTGAAAGACAGACAGAGACAGAGAGAGCGAGAGAAACAAAAAAACAAACATTCATTCACAAACTCTTGTCTGTGCAACAAAAAGCAAAAAAGGAAGGAACGAAAAAATTCATTCACCGAATTTATATGCGAATAACGGAAAGTCAAATCGTATTTTTGAGAACGCAAATGGCATCGTTCGTTATCGTTAACCGAGCTACACAAAATTCAATCGTCATATATTCATATTTCGTTCAGGATGAAGACATAAAAGTTTGAAATGGACTTCTGTCTGAACTGTTGACCAAACATTCATATATTCATGGATTCGTTCATTTGATGAAAAAGAGTCAACACATAAATTCTTTCATTTGAAATAGTATGTTTTAATTTTGGTATTTCTCATTTTTCCTATCTCATATCTCATATCTGATATCTCATCCTACTGTCATTTTTCAGTTCATTTCACGTGTGTCGCCAGTGCCATTTATTTGACATTCACCGTTCAATTCGAATTACTTTTTTTTTTGGTTTGGTGTTCGGATGTTGTCCGAATTGTTGTATTTTGGAATTGTTGTTTGATGTTGTTCATTGATGAATTTTTTGTGCCCTCAAAAAAAAAAATTTACCATTTGATGAATAAACTTTACTTTAAATAACACGAACCATAAGAGTTGAAGTATTGACAGGTTTATTCATCACGAATGTTCCATTCAAAAAGTTCATTTTTTTTCCTATTCACAAAACACATGTGTTTCTCATATCTCATACCTTCCAATTCATTCTTCCAAATTGGAAAATTCGAATAGAAAATTTTCTTTTTATGTAAAATTTGAAAATACAATTTGTTGGCGACTGATCTTTCGACAACACATTACATAAAAACTATTTACTTATTTTCCGTTTGATATCTGAATATGGAAAAATCATTAAAAACAATTCAATAGAATGGGATTTGGTCAAGTTGGCCAAACAACATGGAACACAAAAAGAAAAATCACCTAGAAGCGAAACATTTTTCTCTTTTGCTTATGCTTTTGGGTTCCTTCCTGTTGGAACTTTTATGAAGTTTACTATCCTTTTCCACAACCAAATTCAGTTTCAGTTCTCAGGAAGGCAGGATCTCCCTTTGGCTTGAATCATTTATGTGTGTGTGTGTGTGGTTTTTTTTTGTTGGACAATATCAAGTAACGATGAAAACGTGAATTTTTGGATTATTTTACATTTTCATATTTATGCATTTTATATATGACGCATTCGATGTTGCTTCAAAGATAAAATCATAATTTTTCAGTCTTCAATGGTTATATGAATCCAGAGTGCGTGAGCAATATCATAAGTTATATGTAGAATGAAGAAAAATTTTTTAGCTGGACAGAAATCAACAATATATAGCCAACGGGCAATTTCATTCAACCACAACCGTTCGTTCATATCAAAGTACCACACAACTATTCATATAAATACGAAAGGCAATGGTTTTCTTTGTGCCATCGATGATAAACCAACCGACCAAAAACCAAAAAACATGAAAATAAAAAAATAGTCACATAAACATACACATCCATGACGAAGATATCGAACGGAGAGATAAAGGGGGGAGAAAAAAATGAAAAAATTAAATAGAAAAAGAAAGAAAGAAAGAAAAAGTGATGCAAAAAGGACAATAGATGTAGAAATATATTCGTCAAAAATGAGCATTGAACACATACATATCGTTCTACTGAACTCCGAAATGAATGGTGAATTTTTCGTTTAATAGAAAAAGTTTTTTTTTCTATTGAAATTTTTTATTATTATTATCCTTCGAAAACATTTTTTAGGGCAAATAAAAATAATAATAATAATAATCATGACAATGAGATTGGAATGCAAATGTTTCGTTTTTTTTTTCTTCAAAATGTTCGAGAAGGAAGAAGAGGAAATGAAGAAATTGCACTTTCGGAAGGTGGTCACTCATACTTTAATTCCATTTCTTTCTTCTTCTCTCTCTCTCTCTCTCTCTCTCTCTTTCTCGACATTCCGTTGATGATGCTTCTGATGTTTTGCAACAATTGTTGACCGTACTGGATCGCGATAATCTCGGTTCTTCGGATTGTCTGAAAGGATATGGGATAAAGCAAGAGTGTTCGTTTCGAATGTCCGGTGTCGAATAGGATTCGTTCGCGTCAGATATCGCAGTAATGATATAGCAGCTGCTATTGTCATCAAGAAAAAGGAAACAAATTATTGTATGAACAGTGGAACAGATTCCTACCGAATGTTGATGGACGCTTGTAGTGGATTTCTTTTAAGGCCATCAATTTTTTTTTTTTTTTTTATTGTTTCCAAAGCAAAACGTGCGCAATGCTACATCGTTCATCGCATCCAAATTTGTTCATTAAAATAATCATCGGAAATACATAAGGTGCACACGCGCACATAATACAATAAAAAAATTACTTCAGATAACTAATTATCCGCGTCCAGTGTTGAATGTTGGATCAGTGACAAGCTATTATTATCATTAAGATTGTTTGATTCACCGGGTTGACATTGCCTGAAAAAAAAGTTAGTCAATCATACAAGAATGAACGCACTGCACACTTAACATTCGATACCTCGATGAATATATTTTGTTTGAACTTTTGATGTGAATCTTCTGCTTTGTTTCACTTGTTCAATTCAATCTGAAATCATTCTGTGATAAGAAGGAAAAATAACGAACTAAGAACAAGCACAACGAAATAAAAATATAAACTGACAGCGAACAGAGAAATGTCTCAGTAACATGTGAACAATAATAATAAGAATAAGAATGAAACTATGGCCTCATCGTTACATTGTTAATCAAATCATTGACTTGTTTGAGCAGAAAAATAACAGAGGACTCTTACAACACAGAGAAAAATAAAACTTTTTCGTCAAAAGTCAAATTGCTCATTATTAAAATGAAGTTCATCAGGATTTCCGTGTATTAATAATCAAATGTTTCCTTACATTCAGCAACTTTTGGCTCTGAAACTGTTACACACTTTTTTGTCAATTTGTTCGTCTTCATTCTTCATTTATGCGAGAAGGCATTGTTTATGATAAGATATTTTGTTTTCTCTCTATTTGTGTCTCTGTGTGTGTGTGTGTCATTTGCATCATTCAGTTGACGGGCCTCATGACCATTTTTCTCTTTTACGCAACGAAACTTTATTGTAAAAATCTGCATTTGCCAATGACACAAAACAAAACTTTTCGCAATTGTTCGTAATTTTTTCATTTGTATAGAAATGAACAAAGAATTCATGTTATTTTTGTTGTGTTAAATTTACCGTGCATATTCCGAATCTATTCCGATAATATGATGATTTATAAGCAAATCAAATGCATCATTTAAACTGACGATGGATGATGAATGATGGCCACATTTGATGGAATCAACGAGAAACAAATTACAAATAATAAGAACAATGTGAATATTTGTTTGACATTTTCATTTGTCAATTTTTATGGAAAATCCAAAACATAAATGCAATTTGGCCAGAACTATCAACAACCAAAAAAAAAAAGTTTATGAAATTACCAAACTTTCGTTTTACCAATATTTTCGGTTTAAAATCACATTTTTCCATCAATAGTAGAAAACCATTTGAAATGTTAGAAAAGAAAAAAATGTGACTTCAATTGGATGACGATAGGCATGTTTATGATTTGCTGATGAAATGTGAAAAGGTATCGCCTATTTTTGAGCCATGAGCATATAAAATTGATTCAACAGTTGCGCACCGATGAACGTGAAAACCATAAAATACCAAAACGAAATGAACATACCAAATACACCAAACACACCAATACGTGTATAACAAATACAATAATATTCAAACGCCGGTATACCGGCACAACAATCCAACCAAAATTCACGCTACCTTCTGTGCATGTGAATGTTGTGCATGTAGTTGTTACCGATACCTGCGCACCTGTATCCATTTCGTGTTTTACCTTCAGCAAAGGTAAAAATCGTTGACTATAGACACTATACATGTGCGCAAAAAACTCCGCCCACTCAGGTAATAGGATTCCCAAATGAACCAATCGAAAAAATTGTTATTTTGTTCTGGATGTCAACAAATTCCCATTGCCCAGCAAACATTTATGAAAATTTTGAAAAATGTTTCAATGTGAGACCACAAACAATATTACATCAATCTATCGAACACTGTGAAATGATTTCAAAATATATATTTTAATGGAACACACACGAGTTGCAGATATAATGAAAAATAATACTGAATTGAATGTTTTTCAATGCATGCATATTTTTTTCCCCCCCGTTCCAAATGTAAAATGACAATGTTTAAAAATTATTATGTGAACAAAATGTTGTCACACATAAATCGAATCCAAAACGATGCGAAACCAAATGCGTTATTCAATGTTTCGTTTTAACGAATCAACAGTGATGCGGCAGTGTTTTTTTTTTTTTTTTGTTTCTTTATGGGCCTTTATTAATTTGGTTGACGCATTGTGGTAACAATTATAATTTTTGTTTTTTTTTTCTCTTTCTTCGTGTCTCTGTTTTCAATTTGTTCAATTATGGAATTGACACTTAACCAAGTACTGAATTCCTGATAGTGAATGATGCATTCGAATGGTTATGATGAAATACTGGGCTCATTGGGCACACTGAAAAATCTATAATAAAAAAAAAAGAAAAGAACGACAAATTCCATATGTTTAATGCTCTTGTGTTTATATAAAATGAAACAATTTATTAAGTCACACGTATAATTAAAAGTTTATATTTTCATGAGAGCATCGAATGTAGAATAGATAAATGAATAAATATTCAGAATTTTTGTCACTCATTCAGTGCATGAAATATTATTCAAATGATGAAAGGCAGTCCTTTTGTATGATCTTGTCATTTTGAACATAATATCATTTTTATTTTTTTTTTTATTTTTCTTTACATTCAAAAAAGGGCCATTGATCCAAAATATGGAAACTATTAACAATCAGTGTGTCAGTGTTAGGCGCAATGTGGTTATTTAACCTTGCCGCAATCTATCGTGGCAACCACTTCAGATTTTAAAGATAAATTGAATTACAAAGAGAGCAAACAACAAATATTCAATGCTAAAAACAGATCAAAAGATCCACTCTTTGCGTTTAAAAATTTTCCAGTTTTTTTTCTTCTTCTTCTTCTCTTACTTTCTCACGCTGCAGTCGATGAATAGAGCACATGACGACAATGTTTTATATTGTGTTGATAATCGGATAAATCACATTGAGGTAATAGCATTAGCAAATAGAAATAATTGATTCAACCACTAAACATTATGTTCTGTCAGTACATATTTTCCGTGGTGTTAAATGTTATTTGTATCGTTTGAGTCAAAGCAGAATTGAACAAAAAAAAAAAAGAAAATATGAGCGAAACGTGTAGTTGCACGCGGGCTTGAAATTACCATTGAATTCACCGGGAGAGAAGAAGAAGAAAAACAAAGCTCTTTTTATCATTTGATTACAAACGGACTCAATTGAGAGGAACATATGATTTTCACCATTTAAAAAACATGCAGGATTTTGCATAATGAAGAGCAAAATTTTCAAAACTAGATGAGAATGAGAGTCGAGAGCCGAGCAGAATGAATGAAAAGAAAGAAGAAAACAAAAAAATGACACACCGAACACACTTACATTGAGTAATGCAATGGCAATAGGAACCGACCACCGCAGCAGTATTGAAAGCATCGACAACATTACCAAATAGACAATAAATCATAATATTTCATTTCCACATCGACGGCATTCAATAGAACAATAAATTTGTCTTTGTCAGTTGATGAAAAAATAAAGAAAAAGAAAAAAACATGGCAACAATGCGAAATTTTGTAATACGTTGGCCGTTGTACGATGGTTGGCGTTTTTCACGTTTTTCGTTCGAATTGTTTGAATTATCATTTTTATTTTGCATTGAACGTTACCCGGCTGGCCGTGTATCGTTGTTTCCCCCTTCTCATGGATCTTCTTCTTTTCTGTATCGTTGTCTGTCGTTGGTTGCTCAAGTTTGGGGCATTTGGAATTTTGGTACACTGTGATTTTGATCTTCGATTGTCGACGGTATGACCAAATATATTACATGTATGGTTGAAATGTATAAAAATGAAACAATAAACGGCATGCTTCAAAAATACTGGAAAATATTTCTCGAATGGATGGGAACCACAATACCAAGCCTCGATTGAGTATGTTACAGTGAAATTTTATTGCCACATAAAAGGTATGACAATTGAAAATTAGAACGCGTGCCGAATATGAAAAGGGCTGCTCATCGAACCATACACATATATGGACAAATCAAAATATATACAAAAACACATTATACGACAAAATAAATCGGTGCAAACTGCAAATGCCAACCGATAAAGATGAACATAGAATAACAATGACATAAGCAACGAACAATGAATGATTCGGCAATTGATTGTTGTTATTGTTTGTGCTATTGTGTGCAGATTATTTCATTTTTATTTTTATTTTGTTTGCAAATTTTTTCGATTATTTATTGATTATTTATTTTAATTGTGAGGCCATTTGCCAAATGCAACATTTTTTGTTGTATAGAAGAAAAAAAAATATATGATGAAATCGTTTCGATTGTGCTGACGGTCATTAATAATGATGATAACAGGATTTCCGGGTGATACGTTTGAACGTTAGTGAACGTAGCATAAGCTAATTTTTTGCTTCGAGTGTCTCGTGCAATCGATTGGGTATGTTGCATAAAAGTCGACCCCCGGCGAAGAAGCAAAAAAAAAAGAAAAAACGGAACAAGATTTTAGGCCAAACTACTGAAGAAGAATCCCCTTTATGTGATGGAAGAAAATCGAAATTATATTGTCATGCATGCACACCGGGCACGGCACATCAAACCAAAAGATATCCTCGATAAACACAAACAACAACAAAACGAACAAAAATAAAAATAAAATCACCGAACTTTTAATCGAATGCACCGCGTTTAATATTTTCGATTCTTTGTTTTTTTTTATTTTTTTTTTTTGTTTAACAAATTTGCTGATTTATTCAATTAGGTATCCGTGTTCAATTGCCTTACATATCATTTCATCCAGCATCGCAAGGATTTCAGTGTACAGTGTACACTGTGAACACAATCCCATGAACAATTTTGCGCGCTCATATTCAATATCGACGCTCTCTATGCGATTGAATGTGAGTCGAATAAGTTTCATCATTAATCATTATTTGGAGAGGAAGTTTTTCGATGTATAATTTTGAGATCCCGCTGATTCGAAATTCATTTTCGTCGTTGTTCGCCCTCCATCTCACACAACACAAAGAATCGTTGTTTCGATCGCACATTTCATAATATTCCGGAAGAAAGTAAAGTTTTCAATAAAAATAGTATCATAAAATTGATATCTTCACTTTCTTGTTACATACTGGTGGTTTTTCTGTTTTTTCATTCTTTTTTCCTTTCGAATGTGAATGGATAAATGCTCGAATTTGGAATTATATATGACACGTGACAACATTCAGACCATTTCATATATTTCGTAGCGTTCGACACTTTTATTTTTATTTGTTTTGAACTTAGAACAATCATCATTTGCAAGTGATTAAAATGATATATTCCCGGCAATTAGACTATCATGTCATGTATATTGTATAATAGAGTGGCAATTTTGTATTTCATCGTCTTCCGTCGAAGCTAATCGACAGAGTTATCAAAAGGCAAAAAAAAGAAGAAGAAGAAAAAACCCAAAAGCCGTATATGTCATTCAGTTAATGAATAATCACATGCAATCGACAACCGAGTTGATTGTCATTCTGTTAAAGATTTTACACATTTTGTTCGATAGTTTGGATCACCACTCTTACTGGCTAAAAGTCATTTCTCAAAAATCATTCACATATCACACACTCATTTGTTTCATTATGCATGTTGGATTGCATTTATTGACTTGGAGAGTGAAGTTGAATTGCTTTTATTGACTTGGATATACTCATTGACAGTTACACTTTTTCACATTCAACCCTTAACATTTTCAATTAGATCTATAATTTTATATCATTTCTATCCACAAATCAACTTCTTCTACATGAATCTGTCATTTTGCCGGTTGCCTATAGACCATTGTAATTTCTTTACAAATATATTCGTATATTTTTTTCGATTGCACAATCGAAACATTAACCATATGAACGATGGATGCCTTGTGCATAATATTCCGTGACCGAAACACAAATTTTGTTTTGTTCTTCCTTTTGTCGTCAAAATTACGCTGTAATTCCATTTGAATTTGTAAAAGAATGACTGAAGTGCTTCAAATTTGAGCTTTTTTCTTCTCCCTCTCTGTCTTTGTCTCTCTCTCTTTTTTTCTTTTTTGTTTTTTTTTTTTGCTTTTCGATTAAACACTCCAAACGAATATGAATGTCGGTTTTATTTCTTCTGTTGAGCATTTTTCTTCTTTTTTTTTTTGTTCCGTTGTTGTTTACGTTCAATTCAATGCTTGGCATTATTATTGTTGTGTCGTTATTTCCTTTTATGGATTTCTACAGCTCTTCACATAATTTGATATATTCCATGTGCGCCATCCGAGAAAATATTCCATATTATTTCATATTTAATACAATGATATTTTCGTTGTTTGCACATTAATTCGGTGATGATCCATTTCTCACCAGTTACCAGCCAGCTACCGTATGTTCTTATTAGTCTGTTTGTCGTTTAATTTTTTTTCTGTTGTTGTTGTTGTTGTTCTTGTTTTGCTTTCGTTCCATGTTGTTGATTTCGTTTTATTTTGATTGGTTCCTCTTTTCCATTGAATATACGTTTATGATGATGTTTGATACATGTTTTCGTTTCATCACCGTATTCAGATTGGGAGATTTTATATTTTATATGATTTCGAGAAGCAATACTTGCCGATGATTTTTTTTTTTTTTTGCTTTTGGTGGTGCTGCAAGAATAAGTATATAGTGTTCAATCGTATGGCTTAGTCAAAAGTGTTTAAACCAAAAGTCCAACAAAAGGACCATTGATTGATTGATTTTGAATTTATAATTAAAAACACATGGTGTTTTCTGTTTCACGAAAAAATACGTCGTTTTAATGGGCGCTTTTTTCTTTCTTTTTTTTTTCTTTTTTTGCGCTCGCATTTTGTGACATTCGAAATGGCAAATGTGGAGGTTGATTTGAATGACATTCAAACGTCCGACACTCTCAAAATTTTGTTCCTCAACAACAACAACAACAACAACATAAATAACAATAACAAAAAACACAACACTAATTCCCGGAATTCGTATTTCTCAATTTGTCTTATTTCTCTGGATTTGCTTTCCGAAAATAAAACGCTCCTGACGACCATAGCACCAAGCAAAACGAAAACGAGATGAAATCATTTTCTTATTATGAGGCGGAGAAAAGAGATCAAAGATTACAAATTAGCTTTACACATTTAATGGATTCTCATTTCAAATTCAACCAGCACCAGCACCAAAAGTGGATTCTTCGAATGAATCAAGCGAACGTTAGCCGAGGGTTTTGTCTCATTTTCTTTGGTCCATGTCCATCATCTATTGATGAATAATGCACTGTGCACTGTGGACTGTGAACTTTGTATTTATTCGTATAAAATACGAATGTTTCATTGTATCTAACTATTCGAATGGAAAATCCATTATAATTGAACAATTGAACGTGTGACGATGATATTGAATATTGTGTCAATGATTTTTCGTTCCACTAAATCATCGCTACCGACAATTTTATGAAACAATTATGTTCCCTTTTAGATTCAATTGTTATGAACAGGATGAACGGAAAAAGTAGTATAGTTATGGATGGAAAAGTGTGCTCCGTCGATGAGTTCCCATTGAAAGCATCAAACTCTATAAAATGATGATTTGAACGATAAGATCGAGCGCATCAATCGTTTTATTCGTTTTCATATTCCACATACTTTATGTGAATATTATACTATACACATATTCGGATAGCAACAAAATGATACATGTGCGCGATGCGAACGAAAGACACGCATGCATCGACGATTGATTTCCGATATTCAAACTTTTCCGGAATCACAGTTCAATAACGTAGCAAAAGCAAAAGCATCAACCAAAAACTATTATAAAGCATGGCATTGCATGGTATGCGAATGCGGAACGTGTGTTCTGAAAGAAAAATAAAAAAGAAAAAATAAAAGCAAAAATTATCAGAAAATGGAAATACGAATGTGCATTAAATGGAAGAAGAAGAAGAAGAAAAAAACGAAAATTGAAAAGAATATCGAACAATTGGAATCACAATCAAAAAATTTTGCAACTGCAATTCCCAAGATGGAGAGAGTGAGGAAAATGAGCTATCACACACACACACACACACACACACACACACACACAAATCAAGATGCGAAAGACAACCGAAGAAAATCAAAGTGCCATTGATAATGGCATTGG
The DNA here is from genome assembly GCA_000149185.1 of Mayetiola destructor. Taxonomy (NCBI): domain Eukaryota; kingdom Metazoa; phylum Arthropoda; class Insecta; order Diptera; family Cecidomyiidae; genus Mayetiola; species Mayetiola destructor. The sequence continues at coordinate 2,040,656 of GL501523.1, read as the reverse complement.
GCTTATTCCTGGTGCATATACAATTTCACTATATAGTAAATTGTTCACAATTTGAATAAAATCGACAAACTGCAAACTTTTAAATTGAGTCTTTTCAAATGATATTCCAATGTAACGAAAATTCCAAGTTATTTTAAGCAAAATATTTTTTTTTTCAATATTTATCAATCTTTTTGCAGCTTTTTTTATTCGACGTTCCTAAACTGATGGAAAAGGGAAAATAAATCCCATTGAAAAAAAAAACAACGATAGAACAATTTCATGCCAAGACGAAATGAGCAAAATGCACAATGAACTGCATAGTTTTCTTTTCACACACTTTATAATCCATAACTAGAAGGCTTTGAAAACAATCGTCCATTCAACCTCCTTAAAATCGTCTGTAATTCGGACTAAATAATTCGGTTTATGCTGTTATCCTTCAGTTTATGTTGACACAGTCAACACAAATTTGAATGCACTTTTCTATCTGAAGATGTCCAAAAGTCAAAGCCCCTCAAATCCACACAAAAATACTGTTTATATTTCAATTAGAAAAAAAAAATCTGCATAGGAATCTCACCAGAAATGTTGACCAACCAAGGAATATGAGGGGCACGACTAGCGAATATGGTTCAAAATATTGAAATGAACAGGAACAAGAGAAAAGAAAAAAAACTAAGAAATTCTGCGCATGTTTAACAGTCTCGACATTCAGAAATGTGTAAGAACATAAGAGCTTCCAAAATGCCAGTTTGCCAACTCAGCGATGATTGAACGGGAGTGGAAAAAGATCTAATTAATACTGCTTAATTATATTTCACATTTCAAATTAAAAGTTATTGCACACAGTATTAAATGGTTTTGTGTAATGCCACCGTTAAATGTACTGTATGGGTTGCATGCACATTGCACATTGCACATAGCAATGCATCGACCAACCTACTCGGTGCAAGTTAAAACAATGCCTTCTTTGATAGCAAATGTAAGAGTTTTGCGCTAAGAATTTGCAATCAAATGAAAATACACGGGAGAAAACGACGACGACGACGACGACGACGACGACGACGACGACGATGGTGCATCAAAAGAAAAAATATGCAAGAGATTGGCTCTCCCATGAAACATAATGATGTTAGTTTCAATGTTATATGCGGTGGCAACGTCAAAATGAAAAATAGACAAAATGAAATAAATAGAATAATTTTGAAGCCAATGCAAGCCAACAAATGTGCAAATAATGCAAACTATGAAGCGATAGAGCTGTAAAGCTGTACACACAACTCTATGAGGTAAGTTTTTCAGGAAGTTTTTTTGCTAATTTCGTTCCACCGAATGCCATTCGCTATGCAATTGCCATGCATACGTTCGATTTCATTTTCTCTTTTGCGCTCTCATTTCTGTTACTTTTTGATTCGAGACAAAGAATAAATTACTGGAGCTGCAGTTTCGGTATATGCACAATGCACATCATTTTGCATTCGTTTGGCCTTGTTTCCCTTCAATATCATCATCTTCACGTATCACAATGGCTGGTATGTTGACTTCGTATTCGTAATTGCTTATTTTTTTTCTTTAAATTTTTTGCTCAGTGACGTCTCTCTATGATTTCATATAATTTTTCGCGTTTTATTCTCATTTTGCCAATGCTTCTATCGAGACTTTCGTGTGTTTCATTTACGTTAAAATAACAGAACGAGACAGTTTCGAAGGCAGCAATAATATTTTATAGCAGACGGTATGCAGAAAGATAAATGCGCGAAAAATAATAACACTTGGTACGGTGTTTGATTGTATGGAATGCCTCAATTATACTTCTTATAATACTTCTCATAAAATTAAATGAGAAACGAAAAAAGAAGACGAATATGAATTCATTCTGCGAGCGAATAGAGGACACAGAATGAAGAATGAAACAGAAATGATATTATTATATAGAATGGAAGAAATTTGAATGAAATTATGGAATCATTTTAGTATGCATTTGGTTGCCGGTGCATTTTGTTTCTGTATATTGTAAATGAGAACGCGGGCTGGGCAAATTAATTTCACACTGATGAAATTAAATGAAGGAAACAATGTCTGGAATTCGACATAAATCGAATTCCATAAAATATACCAAAGAACACATTTGTCGCATAAACTTTGAAACGAGTAAAGTATTCTAAAAAGAAAACTGATCAATGACCACATCATCTACCAATGGATCCAAATACGAATATTCAAATAATAATTCAAACGATAGTATAAATGTAGCATTTCAATCGGATCAGTTTAAGGTAGCATAATTGAATAACTTATTTTACTAATAATCCGTAGTGTTTGTCGCTGCCGAAAAGTGAAGAATGTGTTCAAATTTTGAAATTAAGTTTTCTTCCACGAAATTTATTTGAAAATGAATTTTCAAATAACATTTGTTCGTATGTGCAAAACAATATCTGAGATATATGCCATCACCAGACACACGCGAATATATCACATTTCATTATGTTTCAGTGATCAGCCCAGAGCACACACAAACACACACACACACCATACTACATTTTAAATGAAGTGAAATATTAAATGCCATTTTTGTATTTCTTTTATTTATGTTCCATTTTTGATTTTGAAGTTTTTCGTGAATTGTTCCATTCTTTGCCATATTATTTTTTCTGTAGGCGACGATCAAATTCCTTTGCATCGTTTGATCCGTTTTTTTTAATTCTCCTTTATCTTTATCATTATGCAGTTCTCGTTGCCATTCTCAATTCGTTTTCCATTCCTTTTGGCGGCAATTAGTCGATTTTATTTTTATTTATTTTAAAGGCTGATTTAATTAGCAAAATTTGGCACCCTATTGGTTGTTGATTTTTTTGTTTTCTTGGAACAAAAAATCTGAACCACCTTCGAATTGTTTAACTCGTGCTTTTAATTGCCTCGTTCAATCTAGACAGGATTCGTTCAATCAAAAAGATTGAAATGAAACCAAATAAATGTTAAAAAGGATGGGCAACATGCAAAGAGATAATGATAGTGCCAAAAATTGGATACACCTTGGCGCCTTGAAACCACATTTATAACAACAACAAAAAAAAACATAGGAATAGACAAATGAAACGAACAGACGGAAAAAAATTGCACAACAAAAACAGAATACTGAAAACAAATGAGAACAAACGAGATTTCATTCATTTTTTGTGTCTGTGCTAGTTTTCGCGTGTTGTTTTTTTTTTCGACTTCTTGCCTCATTCTGCAGGAAGAAAATCATTGAAAACACACAGAAAACACGATGAAAATGAGTGTACAACATTGAATTGAAATGAATGGAGAAAAACAGCAGAATGAAATGGATGAAAACGAGTGCAATGAGACGGAGTGAGATGGCAACTGTAGTCAAAGCACAAAAGCGCAAAAAAAAAAAATATGATATATTACCTTTCACGAACAACAGCATTTTTCCAACCCGAAATATTCAATGGAAATGATATTATTTCCTTCCTCAAACAAAATGCTTTATGTGTAACGGTGAAATGCTGCATTTTGTTTCAAACGGTGATGGTGACGCTGATGATGATGATGATGATGATGATGATAGGATTTCATTTCAAAATAGCGACGCAAAATAAGATAAAATCATTTTGTGTAATGCATGACATAAACAGAGATGCGAAATGCGAACAGTTGTGTTGGCTGAAAAAATGAAAAGCAAGAAAAAAACCTTAACTTGGATTTGATTACAAAAATACCGTTTTCTGGTCTACCACGGGGTGAGGGCTCAGAAAATTTTCCAATATATATCTTTTGTCATTCCTTGGCAATCCTTCAAATCTCAAAATCAAAGGACCATAACTAAGGATATAAGTGTGTAGAAAGCAAAAAAACGGTGAAAGTGACAAAAAATAACTACCGATAAGCAATAAGTCAATTACGCACCATAAATGATAGAAACAAAAACAGAGCAGATCACGGAATAACGTTATTTGAAAAAAAAAATCAGGACAAACAAAAACCAAAGAAATATTTTGCCTTTTTTTTATCATAATCAAGATTTTATTCCGGCGGTTGCAATCATATCTTTTGTCATTTTTACCGTTAACTATGTTGGTTGGTTGCATTCACATGATGATGCACACGATAGACGACAAACTCAGAATAAATTTGTCATGTTATTCATTTTTAAACCATGCATTCAACATCCAACAGTTCAAGCAACAATAACTGAAACAATATCAACAAAGAAAATAATATCCCAACCAAGAATGAAATGACAGCAAAAAAAAACATTCACGTTTAAAACTTACACGATTGTGGTGATGCTTAGGATTTCGTGTGTTTTTGTGTTTTCACCGTTATTCGAACAAAAATTTGGGTGCGAACAACAACTATTTTCACATTAATGTGTGTGTGTGTGTGTGTGTTGCGGTATTTTGTTTGCTGTTGCTATTACTGTTTCGGTTGCATCGGTTTCTCCATGGTTAAACTGTTTTATGTGTGTTGTCAATGTTTTCTCTCTTCTTCTTTTTTTCACCCCCTCGCTCTCTCTCTCGCCATTCATTTTTGCATATACTTATATTTTTCCCATAAAATTCATTTAAATTGTTATTGTTACGAAACTAAATTGTTTTTCGTTTGGCATTAAATGCTCTATGCTCTGACGTTCCCAATTCATCCTCCGTTTACGAAGTACGACACGACGAATCAAAATTTGAGATCATTATTGCCGAGGTATGATTTTGATACATGTGTAATAATTTTATAATAAAACCGAGGAAAATATTTTCCCCCATTTTTTGTCGCTCACTTTTTCTTCGTTTTCTTCTTCTTTCTTCGTTCTTTGTTTCTGTTTCTGTTTTTTTTGCATTTCGAGAGAAAAAAAAAACTTTTTGCATGTTTAAGTTGTGTGCAGTTATTTTGCTTTCATCATTTTATGGATAGATTGTTCAACTCGCTCAAATTGTTTACTTAAGTCTGTAGCAATTTGTGCGACATTCTGAAAGTTAAAGCAACGTGTATACTGTTAAACATGGTCATATCACTCCTACAGATAATTTCACTGCATATCACATTGTAAATTGGAACCGATATAATGCTATCTTGATATAGCCTTTATGATCATTGTCTACACAGTTTTTTCTCCTATTTGTCAGCCTCTGTGACCTTTCAGACTTTCGATTACAAAAAAAAACGTACCAAAATTTTCCCAGAGGTGAGATTTTGGCTCAGTTACGGGGTCAAATTAGAAACACAATAAATCGACCCGAAATGTTGACATTTCGACGAAAAAGAAATATTTGTGACGTGTTGCTGTTATTTTATGAACCGCATGTGTGGGACATGAAAACAATTTTGTATCCATATAAGCGATTAATGTCAACTCCCAAAATCCAATTTAATGAACTTCGAGTTATTTCTCGACTCACAAAATTACCGCAAAAGATCAGCAATCCAATGGCCGCACGATCGGTAATTGAAAACGAAGCCAAACAAATTTTTTTTTTATCGTTTTTGACGTTTTAAATGAAATAATTCATAGCTCTTAATTTAAATTTACGAACTCACCAACAAATTCAAAAAAGAAAAACCGAAGAAGCAAAATTCGTGAAAAAAAAAAAGAAGGAAACCATGAAGCTATAAAAACGGCGCAATAAATATTATGGTTTACGATTGTACATATTTCGTCTTCGATAGTAGTCATATGCCTAGCCAACACACCAAAATAAATTAATTGTAGCCTAAAATGTCAACAGATCTCCAACTATATATACAATATTCACAATTTGGAATGCTCACCAATGTGACGACGAAAACCAGAAGCGTCAATCCCTTTTCGAATGGAATTCGTTTCGATCATCATCGTTTCAAATCGCAAAAATAAACTTCAACTCACATTCAATTAATTGACAAAGTTTTTCATTCCAAATGTTTTTCATTTCGTATTTTCATTTATATGGATTTCGATTTAATGCCTTATTGTTATTACTCTGGCCCGTCATTTGCCGCCGATATGCATGATACCTTCATTAGCATTTTAACGCTATGCTATGGAATATCGCGGTGCCCGCATAATCTTGCCATGTTCAACAAAAAAAAACAAAAAAATACACAGAAAAAGGCAGACAAAACAACAGGCGACTTTGAACCATAATGTTTCCTTCAATCTATCCAATTCGATGTACCTATTGAATCTGCGAATTTGGGTCTTGTGTACCGTTAAATGACGGCCAAAAGGTATTATTATCATTACAATTTTAATTAAAATCCAGCTAATTGATTGTACCAAACAAACGAGAAGAACGAGAAAAACAAGAGAAAAAAAAACGTCCGTTTCGGAACAAAATTGTTTCAATTTCAAAGTTGAATTTTGAATATGTTAATTATTATGGGTAAATTGTGAACTATGAACTTGGCGAACGCCATTTGGTTTTTGTTTTTTCACCAAAAAACGGGTAAACGGTATCGGGAAATTGGAATCGGGTTTGACCTCTTTTGCTTAACGGCATTTTTTTTTTATTGCTGATTCGTCGAACATTTCAATTCAATTGACGGTGGCCCAAGCAATGAAACATTGTTTTCAAACTTATCGAAAGTAATTTATGAATTTGTTTCATGAAAAATATATATATATTTTCAATGGAAATGATAATATTTATCTTCCGGATTTGGTTTTCATAGCTTCTTGTGGTAAAGGTAAAATGTACCGTCGATTTTTCGACGTATAATAATACTTAATAATTGGTGAATTCAATGCGCACAATTCAATTAAGATACAATGATTCAGCAATAAATGAAATAAGCAAAAACAATTGTGGTATGAGACGCAAAAGTTTTCCTATCGAAATTCAGTTTCTCTGGTACTTATGGTACTTTCGTATAGGAGAGAGAGGTTTCTCGTATTTTCATAGCAAACAAATTTCCATTGAAAATCCAATATCCAATGGAACATCCAAGAATGCAATCGATTGTCGTATATACGGATTCAATTGATTATTTATTATTGTCTTACTAACTAATTATTATTATTATTATTATTATTATTATTATTGTTGTTGGTGCAAATGAAACCAAATCAATTATTGGTCGCCAAATGAAATAGGCTACATTTAGATCGACTGACTATAAGAGTGTGAATGACCAATTGAATTAAGATTAAGATGAACTTAAACCAATGGAAACTCATTTCATCATTTGATTTCAATGAGAGATGAACAGATGAGCACGAAATCGAATATCTGTACTCCATGCATCGCAAAGTACTGGTTGTATAGTGTATGATCTACCTCTAACTCTCTCTATATATATGTTAAACATTCATTTTCAATGAAAAACAAAAGACCGAATCATGTTCATCAATAAATACACACCAAACATACAACCAACCAATCATAGCACTGAACACTGAAAACACTTAATGAATCCATAAAATTACAAACGTAAACAAAAAACACAATCAAATGTATATTATTATTTTATTAAAAGTTAATTTACTGTATACATTGCACCGAAAGCATCGCTTTATATTTCTATGATTCGAAAATCGGCAATCGTCATCGAACAAAATACAAAAACAATCATATTTGGCATGTACATTTAACATTTATACATACACATGCAAGGTTTCCATATGGCATTCCAACCGTTGAATACCGTGATAGACGTTTTTTCCATTTCGAAATCTGATTGAATGTTTCAAGGGTTTATTTAGCGTTGTATAGTGATTTTGAGATTTCTCACGTATCATGTGATGGAATCCAGATGTTTAATGTCGCGCACGGTACACAATACATGTATGGTTTCCCTATAAAATAATAAATGATGACAACACAACTGGAATAATGATGTGGTACGATTTGATGTGACCATTTGAAGCTCATTTTTCGTGCATTGAGCACAAATCGCAAAACGTTTGCCGATCGCCGATATGAAAGCAAATAAATACAATTTTCTGTGTGTGTGTGTTGTGTGTGCTTTTTTTGCGTGTTCTCATATCAGGGAATCTATTTTCTGCTTATCAACGGGTGAATTGGAAAAATGTTAAATGAACGCTAAAAGAAAGACGAAGACAACAACAACAACAACAATAACAAAAATTAAGTTGTAAAACGAACGAATGGAATAAATCATCTGCTAATTATCACCGATTGTTTATTTGCTTTGGCTATAAAATGTAATTAAGTTCTGTTTCAAAGCAAAACATCTACCAATTTCCAATTCGCTAAGAAAACTGTCTGTTCTATGTTGTTGTTGTTTTTTTTTTTTGGTTACAAGCGCAAGCACTCAAATGATCAAATTCTTCTTACTTTTCATCATCGTATTTGGCGCTCTTTTCACCGCATTTCGGAAGTATTTTTGGCTTTTCCATTTGTTGTTCATTTAACTCTTGCTGGACCCCATTTGAAATCATGGATATTTACAGTTAAAATTGCAAAATGTTTCAACAAACGGTAAATAGAACGAACAGTCAATTTAATTTTGCCAATGGAAATGGTAACGTAGATGAAAAGACGTGAATCACACACAAACCCATTTTCATATGAAAATAATAATGTCGTTATTTTCATTTTGGTTCAAAAAAAAAACAAAAAAAAATTCGTAGTGTATTTTGGACAAAATTGTTCGTTCATTCGTTCTACAGAAATATTCACTGGCTGCAATTGGCTAGTGTATATTGTAAATATTGTATGCTAAAGTCCACAATTAAATTCTCAATTCGTATTGCCGCCTTCGCCTCCCAAACTAACAGAATTTTCGGGAAATTTGCTCATTTTGTAGCCATCCTTCCTTATAAATATAATATTGTGTGCAGCAATTAAATTGTATGCTTTTTCCAAAAAATATGGTACGGTATGGTAGGTGTATAGTGTACAGTGTACAGTTTACGGTATACAACAGTTTTGTGTATTTATTCACGTAAAACAACTGTTTGCATTTGAAACATTTGCACATTTGTTAGATCGAATAGAGTTGTGTTTGTTCACATTCATTTAAATGACGGAACAGCACCAATGCCCTTCTAATGTTAAATGTTGAATGTTGGCGTAGCCAAAACGTTTTGATTTAATGGTTTAAAATTGAAACATTGGTACAATGTTTGAATGTGCTCTTAGTACACGGTACTCGGTATTCGGTAATCGGTACTCGGTATGTGTGCGCATTTTTGATTTCTTTTCCTGTAAATGTTTCTTGGCCAGAGTTTTTCCACAAAATATTAAACATTACCGGGCTTAAATTATATTTTCGCAAATTGAAATGAACACACAAATGTGTGTGTGTTTGCATGGAAAATGATGGAATATGGTCCGTTTCCGTTTTTTTTTCCTTCTTCACTTCAATGAAAACATTTAGTTTTGTGTACGGTGAACAACGAACAACGAACTTGGAACATGTATTCGAACGGGTCCATTAAAATGAATCCATGGTAAGAATTTTTTTCTTTTCTCTCTCTCTCTTTCTCTCTCTCTCTCTCCCAAAAATCAAATATAAAAAGGAAAGAAGAAAATTAATCACTGCACAGTTCAGTTTTTGGCATGAGGTGGATAAATGGAACGTAAATCCGTTTAAATAAAATGCTCTTTTATTTCATTGAAAATCTCATGAATTGAAAAATTCCATTGGCGAGCCTTGAAGGTTTTCTCTGGTTTTTACCATTCGAAATATTCTTTTTCCAAACCACATTTGGTTTACTTCTTCAGGTTCAGTTCATTCACAGCTTGCATAACTGCCCCATGCGGTCTGAGGCAAATCAAAAATTATACATTTTATGATATGGAAAATCGGTTACAATGATAATTGAGTTTATGTGCATGCATGCTGTATTTGCTTACTTGTAATATTTGCTATAGGCCATATGCATATATGCATGGATAATAATATTAATAATAATAATAATCGCAACAGATCCAAACAAACTCGAAATTTCATTTTGAGGTTTGCTCTCAGCAAATATTATCATAATTATTATTTTCGCACATTTTTCCAAAATGTGCCTCAGTGATCGAAAACATTTCTTAGTGAGCGTTCACTGTTCACTGTTCAATGAATAAAAGAAATACGAGATGAGAGTTTCTAGAAACATGCATCAATTTAATGGCTTTAACTATCGTAAACGAACAATTTATGTTGTAAATTTATTTGTTGAATTTCATTTCAGTTCTATTTCTCTTCGATACATTGAAACGAAAAGTAGAAATCATTGTCACACGCCTAAAACCCCTTCCAGTGCCTGATTTATTTGGAATCGAATTTTAAAATCCATAAATATAAACAAATACACACATTTAAACCCAAACGGTAATGAGTAAATAACATATTTAACGCGAACACAATAAATAATCAAATACCCGCATGTCATTAATTCAAACTAATTAACGAAGAGAAAAGAGTCAAACAAAGCCAGTTCAAATCGAATGAATGAAATGGAAAAAAGCAGGGGAGGAGGGGAAAACGAGAAAATAAATTTTAAAAACATCAATAAAAAGGTTAATCATTGTAATACTTTGCCATCATTTATACATATAAATATATTTGTTGGTTGTTTTTTTTTTTCATTCCCAATTTTTCGATAAATCCATTAATTTCTTTGTTTTTGGTTAATTACGATTCATTTCAGAATTGTTCCAAATATTAACATTGCAATGAAAATATTGCATTTATCCGAATGAAAAAAAAACCGTTGAAATTTTTTTTCAATACAAAATGGAAATGAAATACTTCTTATTCGAAATGGTGCAGGAGGCCAGGTTTGTATCGACCAATGAAATGTAACAAAAACTATGAAAAGAAATAAATGCAATAATATGGCAGGTGTCTAGGCTACAAGTTTGAAATAAAACAGGTTTAAGTATGGCGTGCTCAAGATAACAAATAACTAGTTAAAAACACGTTTTGTATGAACACGCCCTCCATTTACTTGGTGCAGGTGTCTTCCGTTAAAATCGACATCAGTCGCATGGAACACAGTTTCATCAATTTCGTTTCGCTCGAACTAAAGACATAGATAAAAATATGAGATGAAGCTGTCATTTGTCTTTGCCAAAATATTAAATGAAAATTAATGATAAATTTAATTATCATCTGCTTTTCGAAGATCATTACATTTTCGGCAAAGATAAATCTCTTTTTTGTGCAAAATGAACCATTCTCCGAATTGAAACTATTAAAAGTCATAGTTTTCAGCAGTCGGACGAAACACATAACGAAGACTAAGCGGAAGAAGTAGAAGAAGAAAAAAAATAAAACAAAATTAAATAAAAAAACGAAGCGTTCAGTGTGTTGTGGATCTGATCTCCACCCATGCCATTTGTCTACCTCCGAATAAGTTGTTTATATTTTTGGTTGTCTGTGCAACATGCATCCTTTATGTTTCCATGTGTTCAACCATTTTGGGACGACTGACACTAACAAAAAAGAGAAGGATTCTCGAAAAGAGAGCCGGTAAGAACAGGGCATTCATTCAAGAAGAATGACTGAATATGTGCATAAAAACCATTTGAAGGAAAAACACAATTCGAAGAAATAAACAAAACAAAAATGTTGTTGTTTTTTCATTTATCGAAATGTATATATATTTTACATTTTACCCCCATCGTTGCAGGAGACGACGAATCAATTCAAATATAGGCATAAAAAGCAGCAGGTACAGCAAAAACCCACATTCTTTTAAGAAAAAATAAATAAATGAAACTAAAAAAAAATCCGTTTTTTTTTCTTCCTTTTTCTCGTTCACTAAGTTGATTACACATAATTGGAGTTCAGTTTCACATGACCAACGCATTGCCATATCATCCAATCATGAACGTACATTAAAATCTGTACTCGATACAACGAAAAGTATCATAAACCTTCCGTTACATGCTGGTATAAGCATCATAAAATAGAAAATTGCAGGCACAATCTAAAAAAAATGTGAGTAAAGAATGAACGAGAATCGTTGGTCCTCAAAAATCTTTGGTGTGTACCTTATTTTTTGTGTGGAAAGGCTGGACGAAACGATACGAATTGCGAATGCAGTGTCTCAAGGAGAACATTAAAAAGAAATCTTTACGATATTTTTGGACCGTTAAATTCGGTGAACAGAGTAACGAAATTTCTGAAATAGTCATTTCAAAAATAACAGCCCCAGCAGAGAGTGCCAAAGAGAGACGGAGAGAGAGAGAAAGAAAAAAGAACCAAACTTACTAAAAGCATGTTTAATGTTCAGTGTTCAGTGTTCAGTGAGTTCACACACATGCAAACACAAAGGAGATAAATATAATGAAAATGCACATGTTTTTCGTGTTTTTATATTTTTTCGTTACTTTTTTTCTCACTTAAGACTTTTTTCTTCGGTTCGTCATTCACCTAAAGACAAAAAAAAAAAAAAAAGAAAAAAAGTAAAAAAAAAAATGGAAAACACATTGAATAACAACTCGCCCATTTGTGCTCAGCATTCGGCATTTTCCTGCAAGGATTTTATGTATCGAATTGTTGTTCATGTGTTCCTTCGTTTGCCGTAGCACATTTTTGGATGAATGTTATTCTTTGTGTCATCGGGCCTTCGTGTATCGTGTATACACGATATGCATGGATATGATGATTTTTCTGTTTGTTCTTTCTAACTGTTTTTTGCTGTTGTTGTTGCTGTTGTTTTGTGTTTTGCTTTTCATCTCTTCGCCCATATCCGTACCTTCTTCGATCCAAAAATTGAATAACGACCATATGGTCTAAAATGAATTCGATGTTTTTCTCCGGTTGTTTGATTCCACGTTCCGTTTTGTTCCTTTTCTCATCCTTTATCGTCGTTCGTTGCGATACAGATTTAAGAAGTCGCTTGCTTTGTCGTCATTTTGATCATCTTATGGCTTGACTCTCACCTCTTGCTTGACTATAATAAACTTATTTTTTTTTTTTTCGTTCCTTTGCTTAAATCTTCAATCATGTAGGCCAGTTAAGTAGACGACAAAAAGAAAGAAAGACATGAACCTATTAAAAATTTATTTATGAATCATTAAAAGTGAGATCTTCGTGTGGAAAATATACACGAAAACGAAACAAAAATTTCCATATTTGCATCGAATGATGCACCATTATATAAAAGTCTGGAAGGATTGAAGGCTTCAAGGAAACCATCCAAATTTACGAGCATGTGAAATAAATGACACGAATTTTTCGAAGCGAAAAATGGTTTCCAGAGAAAATTCCAAGAGACGATTAAACGAGAAGAGTTGAAAACGATCTCACGGATACTTGATTGAAATTGAAGTAAATCACACATTATACACGCATACTACATACAGGGGGGGCGAAAAAAAGGGGGAAAAAATTTATTCGTGCAATTAACAGAAACTGCTTAAGTTAAACAATTGCAATGGCATCTTTAATTTAAAATGCATTGCATTTTAATGTGGCAGGCCCCGAAGATGAACAAAATATCCCATTTAATATTTATAAAAGATCAACAACCACAGCAATAATAAGACATATTTCCATCATTTCGTAATCGTTTGATGTGACTGACATAATTGTACAAGTTCACATGTGAATTTTTTCATATTTTTTTCTGTTTTTTTGTTGTTTTTTTTTCTTCTTTTCATTTGTTTTTACATTCTGAGCAATTATCTCTCAACAACAAATGAAATATGAAAGAAAAAAAAAAGCGTATGAAAAAAAAAATGGTTTATAAACCACATTGCACATTGGCAGTCAGACTTCGAAATCCAGTTCCTCTTTTTATTATTTTTGTTCGCACTTGATAATTTGGAAGCCATTCGACGCGATAAAGAAATATTATTATTATTATTATTATTAATATTATTATTATTATTTTTTGTGTTCACACTGTTCATTTGTCGTGTTTGGAGAAAAATTTACAAGCAATCTGTTTAAATCGTTCCATTGGATCGGTTTGTTATTCACATTCAAACGAATCCAAATAAGTGCAGATTGACTTGTATTGATGCACAATGCATATGAAACTGTCATTCAAAATTCAACGAAAGAATGAAAGAAAATTAAAAAAAAAAACAAAAGCAGAGGGAAAATCAGCTCTAAACGCATCAGCACGATGAATGGAGAATTTTCTTTGGCCGTTTTCTTTATTTTTGCTTTTTTTGTTTTATCGTTTTGGTGCTCTTCAATTTCCAGTTCATAGCGTATATTATGATGACACACCATATCATTCAATTCATGTATGTTAATGCGGTTTATTAAGAATATTTTAGATTCAATACGTTGCCGTTATTGTATATGTAATCTTTCACACGGTTAAAAATAGAAAATCCCATTATTTAAAATTAACAGCACGGAAAAGACGAACGTAAAATATATTATTATAGTATGTGCATTGTGCATATATTCGAAGATGAACGAATGAATGTATGTGTTCGGATGATGAGAGCGTTAAGCGTCAACGGCATCGCATCATTGACGTATTAAAAAAAAAATATATAATTCTGGAATAAAATTCAGAATTGGAGTAGGCTGCCAATAGTTTTCAGTTTTCAGCAACGGGGAACAAGAACAAAATTTGATGGAAAACTCTCATTTACAAAATCAAAATGAACCAAAAATATTTGATGAACATCATATGAACACGGACCATAATAATTAAGTGTGAGGAATTATTGCGGAACAAATTGAAACATATTTATCATATATAGATGCCGATCGTCGTCATTTTCTCCGTTAAACCGTATGTTTTTCATATTGATAAACAGCAACGACTTGCTCGCATATGTCAAAAACCGAATATTTTTTTTTTCCTTTTTCCATTCAATTTTTCATTTTAGTTTGCCGTCATTTTCTTCATCTTCATTCAATAATTAACCAATCAAAACGTTTGAAAATTATCGAAACCCTACGCAAAACACACGTCATGTGTCCCACCATCATAGCCATCAACATTTCTAGAAAAGAAAACAAATTGTTACATCATTCAAATAGTCTAAAATTCGTTTAACATGAATTTGAAATGACGTCGATGACATGAATAAGAAAAATTGTATCGAAACTCTGATCAAAGGCATAAATTCAATTCTGTTAAATGCTAATGAGGTGATACAGCAATTACAATTAAACAGCATCCGAAAGATTTGTTAGGTCGATTCGATCGTTTCACATGAATACTGAAAACTATTTCGGTTTTGTATTTTATATTTTGTATATGTGTGTAAAACGGTTGACCGAAAATGATGGATTAATACTTATTACTTCCTTTGCTTAAATTTTTTAAAATCCAATTCAATTGCATGATTTGCTTCTTGCTTCTCGTATTAACGTTGGCTCAATAAAATATACTTACCAAAAAGTTGAGTCGGCCATTTAACAGAAATGAAATCAATCACCACTCTTTGGATTTTTTTTTTGTTAAATATTTAGCTAAATTGAATGCATTCATTACCTCATCTATTTTGTAGTGTATGATGAAATGATGAATGTTTGTGTCTGCTAAAAGTGGGGGTCTTGTTGATCATTCAATTTATTGTTTGAAATAAAGACGATTTTCATGCAATTCAAATGATATTTAATATTAAATTCTGAATTCTAGCCGGCCAGGATCGTTATTGAAACCCCGTTTTATTATTCTTTTTAAGTGTTAAATTGCTATTATTGTGTATGTTAATGCTTATGTTCCGAAATGCTTTAGGCCTGCACTTGAAATTAAGAGAAAAATTGGTATATGAAGGTGCATTTTCTTATGCTATATCATATTTTGTAAAGCCTACGTTCAACTATAGTCAACAGTTTAGGCCAATGAAGAAAATAAAATGATTTTGTGTATGATTCGGTGTGTTGTCAATTCATATTCAAATAGGTTACCGACATGCTCACACACACACACACACAAACTTCACACTTTTATCGGTAAATATTGTCGAACTATGAAGTTCATTCGACCTCTATATTTTATGCGTTCAAAATGGTTGAGTCGTTCTGAATCTTGGTTATGAGACGGTACAGATTTTGATTGCGGTGAATATTGAGATTGTGAATATGTATTTAAGTGACGGTGGTGGTCCCTTTTTCATTTAGTATCGAATATCCATCAACATGTGCTTTTGGTTCTCAATTCATTTTTTTTCTCTTCTCTTCTTCTTTTCATGTTTTTTATTTTTTTTTTCGTTGCTTTGTCCTGTTCTCGTCTTTGATTGCCGTCTTTTTAATATTCGAAGGATCGTATGCAGGTTGTTAGTTATTACGCAGAACGTAACTCAAGCATACAAACACCAAACACCGAACATCGAACATCGAACATATATACCGGGGTATCATTTTTGATGATTTTGGAACCTGCATATCGATTTGGCATCATATTTAACGTTATGAATGTATGAATTTCATTCACTTCCACCGAATAATCAAAGAAAACGAATAACAAGAAACAGAAACAGATAGGTAAAGAGAGACAGAACAGGGCCAAGACTATCATCTATTCCACAATTCGATTATGATAAAATGTATTCTTGTTTCCTTTTAAAATCACCATCATTCCGTTCAACCGATTCGATTTTCTTTTGCTTTCATCGTTTTGGTTGTTATTCTTTCCATTTTCATCACGTTTAAATTCAGGAGAGCATATCAATATTCGGACACACACACACACACACACACACACACACACATAACGTTCATATCCATGCATTCAAATCATTTCCATATTTTCATGTGAAATATGAATAGATGTGGTGTGTGCTTGTGTATATATAAATTTTATTGTGGTCATTCAATAGAGGTGAACTGGAATCAAATTTAATACATTGTTCCCTTCTTTTTGTTGTCATTTGTTATTTGGTGAATATACAATATTCCACATTTGACCGTATCAATAAATCTAAATCGATGAATTTATACCATGTTTTTTGAAGCATCTCCCGAAATTTTTCGATTCTTTTTTTTATTCTTTTTACATTTCAATCCGTTTTGATTTCCATGATTTTGTTTCTATTGGTTTTTTTTTCCTTGTACGAGTGTCTGTGAGTGTGCGTGTGTGTGTGTGTGTGAATCGATTTTGGACATTTTGAGCGACGTATTGAATGAATTTCGTTCGATGTTTCGAAAAAAAAAAAAACAACATCGGGATCAATGTAATTTGTGCAAGTGGTGGATGTGTGACGGATTCAATGCTCATTCAGAATATGATAGGTTTCGTATCAAATATTTTATTTGATACATATGTTTGACCATTATATATTATATGGTCATATGTGAGCGCGAAGATAACAACCATTTTATTCTATATGGTTTTTTTTTCTTTTCCTTCATCTGTTTGGCCTTCGCTTAATGTTAACCGTATGATTTTCAACTTTATGGGCCTTTCAAACTGATTGAACACGAACATATATTCACATCAAGAACATCAAAAAAGAAATCGATATCATTCGTCTGAAATCAGACATTCTCTCAAATCACGGGTCTAAGTTACCTTCCGATTTCACCCTTACACCATTTTTCGAATATTTTTCTTGTTTTTTTTTTTTTTTTGTTATTCAGTCAGAATAGTCAACCGAACAACCGAGGC
This sequence comes from Mayetiola destructor, assembly GCA_000149185.1. Lineage (NCBI taxonomy): Eukaryota > Metazoa > Arthropoda > Insecta > Diptera > Cecidomyiidae > Mayetiola > Mayetiola destructor. The sequence goes on along the minus strand of GL501523.1, from coordinate 2,023,204 downwards.
GACACATTAGCCTGATTTAAGACCCTTTCCCATCATGATTCGTTGAAGATTTCGGTGATTTTCTGTTTCCATTGATTTCTAATTTGCATGATGGATTGGGATAATTTTCAATTTCAATTTTTCTTTCAAATTTTCAGTTTATTTCAGAAGGATGAGAAATGAAAATAGTGTTTTTCTTTTTTTTTTTTTCATTTTTTTTTTTTCGATAAATTTGAAGAATGTGAAAAAAAAAAATATTTATGCTAATGATATGTGTTGCGTTTTGCATTTTATGATTCAATAAAATGAAAAATTATTTATAATACTGCATCAATGGAATGTTAAATTTGTTGAACGTAAAATTCTTTTGTATTGGTCGTCGGTTCTTGCGTAGTATTTCAATTGTTTACACACATCAACTCAAAAATGGAATACCTAAAAAAAAAAAATTAAGTTTTCTATTCTGTTATTTGATATGCAAGTGCAAAGTGACGCAAATATTTGAGGCAAACATCAAAAAAAAAAAAAGGAAAATAAAAAACCATTGTTAAAAAAAAATCGTATCAGAGGACCAAATTTCCATTCTGAATTTTAGACCAGCAATGAAAATTCAAGGAAAAAAGAACGGAAAGAAGAGCATAAAGCAGTACTAAAATGATGACAATATTATTATTATTATTATTATTAAAAGAATCGTCAAGTTTGTGTTTTTTTTCTCCAAACGGTCGATGGGTACTGGGTACCTTTCCTATTTGACTGCTGGCTATGTGCACAAAATATAGTGAATGTAAATGATTCATTTTAATAACACAACAACGAACAACCGACAACGGTTGCTCTTTATTTATTTTTTGCCTTTCAAATTTCTTATATAAACAACAAATAATTTTCAAATAAATGCATTCATACAGATGTTGTGTCCCGTGTTCAGTGTTCAGTTTCGTTCCCCGAATGATTTTGTGTATACAATTTTGTTGCAATGAATAGATTATTATTATTTAGCCTTGAATTTATTCGGCAATTTTGTTGGCCGATGACGACTTAACATAAAACCCCAAAAAAAAAGAAAAAGAAAAAGAAAAAAGAAATCAAAAAAATAACTCAATGTTCACACAAATATCCACACCGATACTACACAATGTATAGTCGGTCTCTCTACAAAGATGGTGCAATTTTACAAAATAATATAAACATTTGACTGTTTTCTGTTTTTGAAGTATATACACTACACTATCTATTATTGAGAAGTGTTGAGAATATTTTTCATATGCTTATTTGCGCTCATGTATTATTATTATGTTGAACGGAATTGAAAGCAAAACATCATCAAAATGTGAAAGGAAACCGTGTAACTGAAAAAAAGAGAAAAAAAAAGAAAAAAAAGAAAAGATATTGCAAAATGAGAAATGTATGTGCAAAATACAGTGATGAATCAATGTTCATCCCTTTGGAAATCCATTTCCGTTTTCCTATTCGGACACACGAACGAACCAAAACCGAAAATTTAATATAACCAAAAATGTATTTATTATTATGAATCATGGCGAAAAGTTTGACTTGTGTCGGATATCGATGAAAGAATGAAAGAAAGAGAATGAAATCATTTTAGAATATGTGTGTGTGTGTTTGACTGTCTGTTCCGTACGATTAGAAACACTTGCATAGCCATATATATGTATATGTATGTATGTGGTACCTTTTTCATTTTGTTCAACAAATCAACAGCCACAGTATGTCACACAAAAATTCAAACATTATATACATTGATATATCCAAATGACTTTTATCCTTTTCAATTTTCAGAAAAAAAAGTATCCATTTTTATTATTGTTGTTGTCCATTATTTTCATTTATTTTGATGCTATGTCCTTCCCGATTCGTTCCCCGTGCGTGCATGTGTTGATTTCTTTTTTTTTTTTTTGGCTTTCTTCTTTTCATCCATACCATGCATTCGCATTCGCATGAAAGATACGATGCGCATTGACTGAAGAAAAGTTTTGACCGAAGAAATATTTCAGAGAATCGAATAAAAATAATAAATACATCCCACACAACACACATCACACATCCAAAATCAAATTCCGAAAAAAAAAGAAGACAATATTATTATTTAAAGGAATCCCCATCGAAATCTGTGAATAATAACAAAAACATTTCAGATTTCAGAAAACGAAAGGATGAAAGGGAACGATGAAAAAATAAAAACCCTTTCTGGATATTGTGTGTGTGTGTGGCTAACTATATCACAATAGACCATACCAAGTGTGTGACACACGTTTGGTTCGATTTTATTTATTTGTTCATTTGATGGTCGATTCTTCATTGTCCATTCATCGCATAAAACCAATTCAATGCTGTCAACTTTCATTTCATGAACGCAACCTATGAATGCATCGAGTGAATGTTTTCGTTTTTGTAAATCAAAATAACTCCATCCAATCTATTATAAGAATAATAATAATAATAATAATAACAATATTCGTTCCATTCAAATTCGATATACATATTAATGAGAATCAATTTAACAAAAAATATTTTTAGCTTTCAATAGCCGCGATCCATAAAGATTTCTTGAGCATGATATTGTATAAGCTCCGAATTATGGACATAAGAATGACATCAATCAAAAAATCACGCAATTGAAATTATTTGTGACGCATAGCAAACTCTTTTTACATTTGAAATTATCACTAGTTTAGGATTTGTTATGATTAGATTGGAAGGAAAACGATTTTCGTATCACTGAATATGGCGCTTTTTAAATAATATTTACGGGATTGACGACGCCACAAAAAAAAAAAACTATCATATTTGTTATCAATGTGGTTGAAGCTGGATCAAAAAAAAAAAAAAATAAGCAAAATGAATTGAGAAATTGTGAATATATTTGCGACGTTAAATGCGAGGCGTTGAGCTCATTTTCGGATTATTGGTATACAATTCAGTGGAATTACCATCAAAATTCAAAATGTTCGAATAAAACCAAATAAAAATTTTCAAGTATAAATCAAATCGAATACCGAATGGTGAATGATAATACAATTTTACATTCGGTCGTTAGCCGTTACGATATCAATTTGTCGCGAAAAAAATGACAGAGCGTGGTACAATAAAAAGGCGCCTCACAAACGCCCGAGTTTAAAAATTGATCAAGAGCATCAACTAATAAAATCGGTCAAATTCCGAATGTGTCCATTTGTCAAACATTTGGTACAAAAACTGATTTTTCATTCCAATGTTCATTCAATAGATAAAAACAAAACCGCAGACCGGATATTTGCCCTTCATTCGAACTGACGCATCTTCTAATTCTCATAAATGATCCGGATATTCGGAAAATTGGCTAACGTATTTCCAAAAGTGATATGTTTGAATAATTTTGTGACACTAGTTGTAGTGTTTTTGTTTAATATTCAACAAATATATGGATGCGTTTATGAATTGTTGTGTCGCTTGTCCCATCGTCCATACAACATTTCAAATTTTTTTTTCATTCAAAATGTTTTGATTTCTTATTCCTTGTCAAAATAATAATCGGTTATGTGCGGAAATAAGAATGCAAGTCTTCGAATCAAAGTCCCCAAGGTACATTTTTACACTTGAAATGGTCTCAATTCATATAAAAATGCCACCAATTCAAGCGAGAGAAGAAGAAGAGAAAAAAAAAATAAGGACTGTGGGTGTGAGTATGATTGAAGAGGGTTCAGTATTTTGTCTAGCTTAAGATGTCATTATGATTTTGTGTTAATTCACTTGACACTTCTCCACATATTTCCATTTTATTTTTATGGATTTTGAGCCGAATGAATTCATTTTCTCCAAACAGAGAGACTGAAAGGTCCTCATGGAGATGGAAATAAAATTTCAAATTAAACACACAAAAAAAAAAAAGAAAAAGAAAATGAGAAAAAAGGAGGCATTACATTTCAATTCATTCAATTTGAATAAACGATGTTTCCAATAAATTTACCGCCGCATTTTGGCTTTATATCACAATCGTAATAATTATTTTCCAATTGAGAACGAATCAAGCGAAAACATCGTATCTATATTTTATTTGTGTTTGGTGACGCGGTCGCATCACTATTAAACAAATTACCAAATTTGAAATGAGAACAAACGAGAGCTGCACGGTGGCAAAATAGAATGAATGAATGAAAAAAATAAAATAAAAATAAATTACGCTTTAAACTAATGGCATCTAATGTAGGTGATTGTTTGTTCACTGCTTACGCTTTGATCACATAATGTAATTTGCGACATTTCGAGTTGCGATAAAATTGAAACATTCATTTCATATGAAATCATGCTGCGCACATAGCCAAAGACATTGGCGCATTAAATGTTTTGTTTATCGTTTATTTTATTTTATTTTTTTTTCATACGTATATTCATGATTTTGTCCAAGTTCCAGACTGTTTACGTCCTTGAAGTAACGACAACGTGGCACATGAAAATGAAATGGAACAAAACGACACTATAACTTTGGACAAATTCTCATCAACGTGAGAAAGATTCATTCATTTGCTCACAAATTGATCTGTAAATTATTATCATTAGAATTGGTGAGAAGAGAGTTTCTATTTGTGTGTTTGTAATAGAAGAGAAAAAATAAAATGAAGAAGACAGCAAAAGAAAAGCACACAAAATGGTTTTGCAACAGTTAAGAAGAATGAGAAACACATTGTAATTATGTTGAGGGTTGAGTTTTGAGAATGTGGCAATGTGGCACGCTTCAAATCTTTTCTTTCCAACAAAAATTAAAGAAATGCTCAATTTGTCGCCTAAAATTCACTGAAAACAAAAAAACAACAAAAATCGTGTGCGTGTGTCATTCGCATAAAATTCATATTGCAGCAGTCTGTGTGTGATCGGTTGTTTTATGGCAGTGAAAGGCTCGTTTGACGAATCATTTGCTATACTGATTCAATGATGAAGGAGAAAGCAAACGGAAGCCAAACAATCCAAAATTAACAATAGATACTTTAGCGATACGAGCTACCAAATGACATAATAATAACAATCCAATGAACAACCAACAACCAAAATGAAACGAACCAAAAGAAAAACACTTAAATTAGGTATCGTATAAAAAAAAAGAAGGTAATTCTTTCGCTAAATAAAATCGCCAAAATAAAATCAAATCAAGAAATAGATTAGCTCGATTGAAATAAGTTGGATATTGGATATCTCAAATTGTCATCTAAAGTTCAGTTATTCATTTGTGCGAATTGTGTGTTTGTGTATTGCGTTGAATCCACACCACTTTGTTTCCAATCTCCATCTCCATTTTCATCTTCATTTCTATTGCCATTGCCATCAGTCAGTCTCAACGGCAACCAAATGTGATGAGATCTTTTTTCGTTTTTTCTCCGAATATTTTTGTGAGTTGAGAAGTTGAGAAGCCAATTTGTTTGCTATCATTTTGTGCACTGTGCACACTCTTGTGCACCAACAATATTGTATTTGGTGTAATTTCAATTGTTGTATAATATATTTATGGGGGAGGAAAAAAAAAGGAAAAAAAAACGAAGAATATATATACCGAATACCAAATGACAAATAGACGGGCGCGATAGACGACAAACGCATGAATTGAAAATTGAGCTCTGTCGGCGAATGAAGCACGGCACTGAAACCGTTAAAAAGAAAGACAATTGAAATTTGAAATGATACACAGATTACATTGAGTTCAAGTTATTAGTTGAGAGAGATAGAGAGAGATCGACACAAACACACAGAAAGAGTCTCATTCAAATTAATTTATTTTTTTTTTATTTTCCGCATTTCACATCATTGTTTCAATTTTTGTTTCGGTTTTTGTTTTTGTTTTATTTATTTCGTTTTTCTTGTTTCGTTTTTGTGTGTGTGTGTGTCTTTATTTCATTTGCATCATCTTCATCTTCATGCAAATCATTATTGATGCAAATCATTCAGCAGCAAGGTTTATCAAGTATTAAAATGACATTTTTTGATTCTCGAAAAAAGAAGAAGAAGCAAAAACCCAACAACGAAAACAACAAACAAAGCACTTTCATGTCAATGAAATTGAGATAAATGATATGAAGACAGTCAACATTTCCCTTTCTCACAATTCGAATTCCGAATTCCGAATTGAATATTTTATAAAATACTATTTTATTTCACGGTTCACTAGCAATGAGAGTGAATAGTCATTTTATCACTTCAAATTTAAATTGTTATTGACGAAATTCATTTCCCAAATCACAATTCGTATTTCATATATATCCAGTATGCAGAAATTGATGAATTGATGCAGAAAGATTTTTGTTTCCGATTTTTTGGGGTCGCGTGTAAATACCTAAACATTTATTACCATAAATTTCTTCTATCTGTCATGTCAATTATTTATGCATTTTATACACATTGCACATTATAAATATGAATATATTACTGTTAATCGTTGCACGGATGCATTCAAACCACAAACACTGAAACCGATTACAAAATGCGATAATTATTATTATTCCTATAATGAGAGCAACTCAGCCACAAACAAAAAAACGAATAAAACAAAAACAAATTGATGAAGAAACGAACACGAAAACACAAACAGAATTCATAATTCTCTGATTGTGAACCAACAATTGAACCTTTATGTTTAATTCTTATCGACATAAACGTATATTTCATATAAGAAAAAAAGATAAAGAACGACCAACAATTTTTCCATGATTGTGATAATAGTGACCGTTAAAGTCTCATAATTGACTTGTTTCCCTTTGTACCGTGTCATATGGTGTGGTTTCAAGTGAATGTCTGAAAATGAAATAAAAGAGGAAAAGGAAAAGAAAAGAAAAAAAACGAAAAATAACAAGAATGAATCGTGAATCGTTTGTGATAAGTGATAAGAAGTTTTCTGATGCGCATTTCTGAGGTCAAACTATAACGAAAGGTAGTTTCTTGGAAATTTACACAATTAAAATGTTGATACAAGCGCTAACGCAATGAAACAAATGAACACAGAAGAAAGAAAAAAAAAATAAAACAAAGAATTGAAATGAAACAAACACAGAAGAATCATTGGAAATGTGTCTCACTCAATTGATAACTTATAATTTGAAATGAAATAATAAGTCATTCCGTCATCCAAGCCATTTCTGTACATGGTTTATAGTTTAAAATTCATTGTTTTACATGCAATTAGGAGCTCCCACTCGTATACACATTAAAAATGAAAATAATGAAAATAAGAATAAATAAATAATAAAAACGACAGTTCTATACATATATGATTGCCTATCCTGATAAAATATTGTTCTTGGCAATATGGTTTGCATTGAATGCGTCCAACGGAAGTCATACGAACGATGAACGATGAACGATGAACGACAAAGAGAAAGAGAAATGAATTGCTTGGTTCTCGATTTATACATTTTATTTTCGAAATATTCAAAACAAACCGAAATAAATAAAACAGATATATTTCTACTAAATTTAGCGAAAAAAGAGGAATCAAATGAATCGTTGGCCGTTGGCATCTTTTGGTCCTTTCCAATTTTTCGTTCTTTTCTTTTCTTTTCTTTTGTTTTCTCATTTTTCATACATCATCTTGAATAAACCATTGAAATCGAGGAATATTATTATTATCTATTTGAACGACCGAAATTGCAAATGCTTTTAGATGGTTCAATTTGTAATTGTAATATTGTTTTTGTGGTGTGTCGTATGCATGTGTGATGATTTTGATGTTTCGTGTCTTAAAACCGAGACCAAGTTAAATTTTCATTTTTTTTTTTTTTTTCTTATTTGTATTATTAGTAGTCATTGTTGTTGTTGTTGGTTGGATGGTCCAATGATATTTAAAGCATTGGATCACTTTGAATGTATATATGTACTGTGTATATGCATTCAAATGACAAAGTGCGTAGAACAAAACAATTGAAAATAACGATGAAAACTAATGGACGATTGCTTGAATTGCTTTCCGGAATATGAAAACTATATGGATTGTGTTATGTGTGTGTATGAAATGTGTGCGATATTCAGCGACAATCAAAGAAATAAGCAAAACGAAAAGAACGAAATAATAAAAATATAAAATGTTTTAAAGTAATATTTTCATTAAATATAAATCAAATTAATTGGCCAATTTAGGTACAGATCAAAAGCGAAACCCATTTTGATTGTACGCCAAATGTATTGTTATGGCATATGAGATTGAGTTTAATAGTTTTATGAAGGAGTTCAGAAAGAACAAAAAAAAAAAAAATAGAAAGAATAAAACAAATAAATATGTATGTATCCAAATGGCGACAACAATATCATGAACAATGAACACAGCATAGAACAATATGTCAATGTAACGTGTCGATGACGGTAAGGCAATGGCATTCAAAATGCAATAATGATTATTTCGATGTATTTCAAAGTGAATGGTTATTTTATTTTGGCCATTTTCATACATGGATGAGACTAACTTCCTTTTGAATATGGTGAATGGTGAATGAAGAATGGTGGATGTGGATAGGTCTGGATATGCCCAATGCAAACAAATTCATAGCAAACATTACATTTTGGTTCGAATCCTGATATTACTTTCTTGGTGATTGGGAGCGAAAATATTCCTTATTATTTTCTCTTAGACAAAGAAACTTTTCATAATGCAATTTCGTTCGTATACAGAAATTTATTATAATTTGTATCAGTTGTGATCATTGTGCCGGTGAGCTTCGATACACTAAGTGGTGAATAAACTCTGAAAGCAATAATTCAATTGTTTGTGTTGAATTGTTGGTGCTATGGGCTATGGGCTATGTCGATCGTTGACTTTTAATAATATAAATAATCGGCTAAGTCATCGTATATGTGCAATATGGATCTAATGTTCTCGAAAAGATCATTTAAGAAATTTCGTGAATTGTGGAAATTAAAAGAAGAAGAAGAAGGAAACATAAAATGGTCTCCTGTGCTGTCATTTATATTATCAAAACGGACAAACAATTGTATCAACACACAACAGCATATCAGATATGACAGCACATTTTTGAAAATGTCCTATACACATGAATTTCAGTTGCATCGTCGCATTGAAATCGTTAAAAATAAACCAAATTGTTATCGTTGTACATTGTGTAACATTCGATGACTATTATTATTATTATTAAATGAGGCAACAAACACATTCAATCCGTTTGCATTGTCAATAAAATAACAGTTACAGCAGGAAGTTCACATTCAGCCAAATGCTTGTTTTCGTTTTTTTTTTTCGGGATGCAGTTGTTTGTTTCTCTCCTTTTTTTCTTCTTCTTCTTCTTCTTATTATTATTATTAATTTTATACATATAATGACTGCACTTAGTTTGCTCATTTGAGGCAATTCATTCAAATGGTCATGAATGAAAAGTCATTTGATTCTTTTGTTGATTGTTATGACCACTTCTTTGGAAACTTTTTATGGCATGTCCTATTTGGCATCGAACAGAAAATGGTTGTTCTCTTTTTTTTTTCAAACATATTCTTATACCTTGTTAATGAGTCCAATTTTAAACAATCATATCTTTCATAAAATGATCTCAAAATTGATGATAAAATAATCAGTAACCAATTCGAATGATAATTATTATTCGTTCTCTCTGTTAATTTCGATAATGGGTAATGGGTCGCGACCATTTCTCATTCTTCCACCTTTTCTGCATTCTTTAATTTCAAATGTGTGCATTTTATGTGAATTTTTTCTCCTAAATTTTACTTTTTTTTTTCGTGTGTAATCAATTGAATTGGAATTGATTTTGAATCGAAAGAATTGTTCATGTTCAGCAAGTGTTAAGGAATTTCACAATTTCAATAATTATTTTCATTTCATGAAAAATTGAAATAAAATAAATTCAATTAATTGATATTAATATAATCTTTTCTGAGTCCTCCGTTATTTTTCTTCTGTGTTGTAGGACCTTACTGTTATTTTTTTTTTTTTTTTTTTTTACAGATAACAGAAAAATAGAACCGATTATTATTATTATTAATGGGTATGAGTCAAATCGTAACAGAAAAATCAAATAAAAATGAAGTTCAAGATGTAAAAAAGAAAAACGAAAAACGAAGAAAAAGGAAAAACGGTGCATTTTTTTATTGTGCATTGAATTAAAATAAATTTAGGCACATTAATTAAAAATTGCGGTCCTTTTGCGTCATTTAAACGACAGACGAATCCCTTCAATCGTTGATTGTATTGTTTGGTGTGTGTGTGTGTGTTATTGTTAGCTTTCGTTCTCCTTTATTCATTGCAATTCTCAATAATTTCCTTAATTAGTGTGAACTCGAACAAATAGTGTCATCAAGGCTCCGGTTTCAAGAACAAAAAAAAAAGAAGATATTTTTCATTTTTATTACATTTGCAATTATACGAGCATTCAGTTCAGTTCAATTCTGTTCTTATTCCGTTTTTATTGTATGAGTCTGACGAAATTTTGTTGTTGATTGGTTTATTTTGATTTTCGATGCTGAAATTATTGTTTGACAACATTCAAAATTTCCACCCTCATCCGATTCACAATCGATTCCATGTGGTGGATTCAGTATACAACAATATTATCGAATAAATGCCACAGTTATTCTTTGACGAAAGATTTGCGCGCACGACATTATGCAACGGTTGATATGATTTTATTGTCTCAAATTATTATAAATAACAAAACAAAAAATTCACCGAACTGAACCGTCGCATTCGTTCAATATTCAACATTCGATGCTGTAACCAGACCCAGAAATCATCTCATAAAAATGAAAAAGCGCAAAAAATGATTATTAATCAATTTTACAAATTCATTTGGAATGCCAATAGAAAGCAACCATAGAAAAAAAAAAATTTGACTTGCGATTAGATAAGTACAGTATAGTTTCTCTAAAATGGACCACTTTGGTTACCGGCCCGGCTAATTGGTTCACAAATGAGAACAATGATCCGATCCGTTTATAGAGACAACACTGTAGCCAACGATATTTATTCGTATTTTCGTTTCGTTTGTTAATAATAATTGGTAGCAATAGAAAGGCATCGAGCAAATGTTCCGAAAATGGAAAACTACGAAATAAAAATAATATTTGATTGTGAGCTTTGAATCTCCAATCACTATTCTCCCCATTGGCCAAATCCATTAAAAATGTAATTGTATTCGATCATAAAAAATTATAAACATTTTGTTCGGTGAACACTATTTATTCGATTTCATTTTTATTTTTATTTTTTTTTTCATCATCTATATTTCGTTTGTTCTGTCATAAATATGACAATTGGATTTTTGCTTCGATTGGCATTGCACATGAAAAACGGGATAAAGATACATAGAATTGTAATGTGATCACGAAAAATTGTGTGGCGCGGCAAAAGATAAACGATAAACGGCGATGAGAGATGAGAAATGAGAGAGACGAAATGAGATATGAATGAAAATCGCACCGGATTATATACCGAAAAAAGCTGAATTGAAATGCTAACAGCTGATGTTTATTGTTTTCCATCATTACCGATAGCTATTATTATTATTAGTCAGCATAGAATACGATGACTGCGTAAACGCGGACAATCGAAAAACCCCGACGACAGCCAACAAAACATTCAAATGACTCAAAAATTATTATTTTTCGAAAAACGCATCCGCATGAATAATAATATGTAATTTTAGCAATGTAACAGTCATTATGAGCATAAAGCAAACACACTGAATTATTATTATTATTATTATTATTAATAGAAAGAAATGGAAAGCATCGAGAATATGATTTGGAAGGGATGAAACAACCGCACAAATATCTTCATTCCGTTAAAAAAAAAAAAAATATCAAGAAATAACAAGATGAAATGATATGACGGAAAAGTGCGATTAATGTTTATTGTTATTGTGAATGGTGGTTGACTAATGCTGTTTTTTTTTTTACAATGTGAATTTTGTTTTATGATTATTATTATTTTGCATGTAATTTTCATATTATTGTATGCTCTGTTGCCTGTTGTCATGCTCATGTTCTCGATGAACAATACTCAATTGAAATGGTTGGTCACATTCAAAAAAAAAAAAACAACAAAAAAAACACCGTGCGATTTTGAAAGTCTGAATGAGCGCATTTTGGCGCAAATCCATCGAAACATCGAAATGAGATCACCATTCAATTTAACTGACACTCACGATAATAGATTAATTTCAATTGTAGTTTTGTCAACTCCAAATGACATCGCATCCAAATCCACGTACACACGGGCCATCATTTCGCATGCTTCAACATCCAAATAAGCAACAAACCGAAAAAAAAAGTAAAAGAAAGAAACAGCAAAATGGAAGGGAACAACGATGAGAATTTTGTGTTTTTCTTTTTTTTGACAAACCAGATATACAAAATGCGGTGGTTCGATTTTTCAATTCAATTATTGTTTTTGAACATAATATTTTCTTATTTACATTCTTTGTTCCATGATATTCCCCAAAGGAATCGAACAACAGTTGATTTTTGTTCGTTGAACATTCTTTAAATTGCAAGTTTTTGAATATATTTCGATGGTTCAACAATAACCATGAGCCATGCACAATGGACTGAACTGACTCACGAAGGAAACACACACACACAAGAAGTAAAGAAAAGTTCATATCTAATATTCATTTTTATTTGTTTTTAATTCTTTTTGTTTCGCGACTTAGATTCTTCTTTTATTTATACATTAATTTTTTTTTTTCATTTCATTTTATTTTTTTTTCGTTCATCTTTTGTCATTTATCGGTCCTTCAGATGAGCCACAAACTGATTCAAACTGTTTGCCCATTTGGTCGTTTGCTTCGTTATATTTTGATTAATAAAATTACATAACTTTCATCGATTGTATTAAATTGAATGGGGCCAATGATATTTAATGGTTTGAATAGAAAAACATGCGTGAATATGCGTTATGCGATATGCCCAAAAATGTTCAAACTCATAAAGATCGAAAAGCAAACCATATTTTATGATTCTTTCGCATTCCAGTTTTTTTTGGTTGTTGTTGATGTTGTTATTATATTGTTTTTGAATGGTCTCATCATTGGCCGAAATAACATTGCTTTCATTGGAAATGGGAGTGAGAAAGAAAAAGAGAGAGATGGAGAGAGCGAACGAATTTTTTTTTACTTCATGAATATCGAAAACACGCAATAATAAGCAATAAACGATTCCAATCATTATTATTATTAGCATTGTGAGGAACACATTTTGGCTTGATACTTGATAACGTTCAAAATGAATGTATTATTATTATTATTATTATTGACCTGACGAATTATTATTATTATTATTATTTATTTTTTTTTTTAATTTGATATTCGAAGTTCATTTTAAACGAAACATATTAAAAATCAGATGAAATTGATAAAAGAATTCGGTTGAGCATGTTTTCTGAACGACAACAACAACAACAACAACAAAGTCACGATCCCACTCGTCATCAACTGTGAAAACAGTAATTTTTGGATCATTTGTTTTGAGAATTTGGTCACTGACATTGAGGCATCCAAAGCAAGAAATGTGACTCATTTCGTAGCAGCCAATAATAATCAGAAACAGTTATATTGTTAGCGAAATGCAAAGCTACTTATTATGGTGGATGATGGTAGTAATTCAGCACACATTCAGCAATCACCAAATAACAATTGACAATGTGTTCGTTAAAAGTTTGTTTGCATTTAATTTAAATTACCTTTGTCACCTAAGGATATTATATTGTCGCGCTCTACGCGATCCAACCATAAAACATCCTTATAAATGGTATATTTTTTGAGCGGTTAAATTCAATGTTTTGATGCGTGCATCTGGAGCTGTTTTCATGTTACAATTTCAACAGAGCAAACAATAACAAATAAATGGAAAAAAATTAAATAGAAAAACTTTTGTTTAGGTAAATGTTGAAGACACTACGAATACGTGAATATGTGAACATAAGCGTTTGATACTTTTGACATCTTCATATGGAATTGTTTGACAAATTTAAATTCTATCAAATGTAATGTCGTCCTCTCAAATAAAATGCCGTTAATTCGTATCGTCTCGATTGTTATCAACATGTAATATTGTTTTTTGGAGTATTTTCTTTGGAAACCTGATATATTCGACTCTATAATATTATTATTCTTCATATTATTATCTTCAAACATATATATATCTGCTTATGAAGAGTTTTGCTTCTGTTTTTCTCTTTGTTTTTGTTGACTTTTGTCTCATTTCGCAAAAAGAGAAATGAGCTTATGTTTTCTTCATGCATTGTTCCGTTGAAAAAGTTCATTTGTATTTACCTCGAAATTTACCTACTTGACATTCACAGTTCATATGCAGACACATGAAATAATTAATAATCGTCTGTTTACTCATGAAAATCGAAAAATGAAAAGGAGCCACACGGCTGATATGTAAAACATATCAGAAATTTTTGATTTCTTTAAGAGTCGGCCCATGATTTATGTTTAAAGAAGAAAAAAAACGACATATTACTGAAATAATGCATATTCCATCGAGTTGCGAAAGTGGTTTTAACTGTTGTTGTTTTCAATATTCCATCACAGACTGTCTGAAGAAAGAACGTATTCACAAGGTACATGTGAATTTGATAAAATTGGATAAAATTCGTTGCCAGTCTGTTGAAATTATATTCAAACTGAATGAAATCAAATCATTTCGCTATTAACACCGGTTCAATTTACGACACAGAAACAATAAAACCCAAAAAATAATGGAAATGATACACCAATGTGAGAATACATTCTCTATATTCAACCGAAATTCAATACGAATCTCATTTGATTGCGTTGGTCGCTGATTTCGAAAAACGAGAGAGAAAAAAAAATATTGTCATTTAAATAGGGTTGACAATGATCACCTTTCGATGTTTTGAAAAGCATTGATACAAATGTTAGGCTGTTACATCGATTCAGACCATCTGTCGTTGTTCTTGGTAAATTTTTTTCGGTAACTTAATCAGCACAAACGAACATACGCACACACACACACATACACACACACATACATTCAAATGGTTAACAGGATGAACGTCGTTGGCGATGCGTTGCAGTGATTTTGATTTAGCAAATGAATAACTGTTAAGTTGCACACATGGTCTCTTCAATCACATTCAATTTTGTTCTCCTTTCTATTTTCGTGTTTTTTTTTCTTTTTTCAATGTCTTTTTTCCTGCTCACTCCCTTTCGATTGAATACATTTACTAGTTGGCGATCACCTATGCTCTACTTGGTTTCCTTTTGGAATCGATGGAACAGCATCTCTAATGAATTTATGCTGAATAAATGTGTCCATGTGTGTATTTGTGTGTGAGCGTTCGAAACGTGTTTACATTCCATGTGCTGCATTAATGTTGCCAATATAAGGTGAAAATAAATGTTCGTATTACATTAAAGCCGTCCAACAATCGGAACCCCTCAAAACTCAAAACATTCATTCGTGTGCACATTGAACGAATGAGAGAGAGAGAGAGAGAGAGAGAGAGAGAGAGAGAGAGAG
>GL501523.1:1977261-2007680 GCA_000149185.1 Mayetiola destructor | reverse complement strand
GAGAGAGAGAGAGTGAAAGTGAGCTGTTCAAGTTCGACTTATTTAAAAGCAATTCATTTATATTCACTATACGCTATGCTCTTTGGTCGGCTGATTGTATCGAATATCTGAGATCTGAGCAAATATGTAATGCATTTCAAGCCGAATCCGTACCGCAAATATTCAAATGCATTCCAATTTAGGATGCCATGTGTGCCACTTTTTCACGTTTTCGGGTTGGTCTGTGTTTTTTTTTCTTCGTCTTTTTCCTTTTTGCTCTCGTTATTCCCTTTTCTCTACATATTATCTATTTTTCTTGCAGACAGACGATTTTTTTTTGTACACGTACTTTTGTTATTATTAGTGCGTGTGTGTTCGTGTGCCAATGGATTGATCTTTACGGAAATTGACTCTAAGCTCAGGTTTGTAGTCATTTTCACCGTTCACCG
This sequence comes from Mayetiola destructor, assembly GCA_000149185.1. Classification (NCBI taxonomy): domain Eukaryota; kingdom Metazoa; phylum Arthropoda; class Insecta; order Diptera; family Cecidomyiidae; genus Mayetiola; species Mayetiola destructor. The sequence goes on along the minus strand of GL501523.1, from coordinate 2,007,252 downwards.
TGCGGCGGTGAACACGGTGGCATACGCTATACACTATACATGTGTGTATTTTGTATTGTGTATCCGGTTTTTCTTTGCACAATGGAATTGAATTTATCTCCCTTTTTCGATATTTTGTTCATCGACTGTGATAACTGCATTATTATTGTTTGTTCACATTTCGCATATCTCGTTTAGCCACATCCAGGTTCAATTGTGCCACATATGTATGTGTGTGTGTGCGCGCGCGTGTCTATGTGATTCAGATTCATCACAATAAAACAGCAATAAGTAATGAAGAATTAAAACCAAAAAACCTATACGATTATGGATGATATGAATGGAATGTATACCATTGGGTGACAAAATCGTCTGCAATGTGCGCTTAACATTGTGAACGGTGTGAAATATTCCTGAATCCTATAACGGTTTATTTAAAATTCGATAAACATAAATGAGGGGAACACGAATAAACGTGAAAATACACCGTATTCAATGCAAAAATCAAAAGGTAGCAACACACACAATATGTGAAGGGATAATATTTATATGAATGGATATAGCACAATGTTCTATTTTAGAACAATGTTCACATTTTCATCAATTCAGAATTTAGAATACGTTAAAAGGGCTCGATTCGTTCATGTAAATCGAATATGAATAAAAGACTCGTTGGTCTTTGATTTATATGCTCCCATTCACAAAACACAAACATTTTTTTACTTTGTTCTCTTCAATTCACCGGTACATTCACCGGCATCATGCATCGTTGTTAAATATTTTCATAATTTTTTCTCTCTCTCTCTCTCTTTCTCTTTTTTGAATCGACCTGAAATCAAGGTTGAGAAATCGAATGCATATTCATGGCTGTTCGTTGCCTACAATGCCACCGCCGGTTTTTATTGGAAAAAATTATATTCAATTTTGAATTTTATCCTTCAAATACAAACATAACAACGTTACACGGAAGCAGCCAGACTGATTCATTATGGAGGTAAATTTCAATGGCATAAAGCGAAAAGGTTCAAAAATGTGGCCAGTCAACATGTGCAACCGAAAAAGTTTTTAAATTGATTTTTAATTAAATGTAACAACATCTACTTTTCTGTGCTAAAAACACTTTTGTTCATAAATTTCATATTACATACTATTGAAGACACATACATAATGTCTGCAATATGCAATGCCACTTTGATAACCAATTTCTCCTTCTAATTCCATTATTTTCTTTGCATTGGTGTGACTCTTGAATGGTTTCATACCGAATCGTTTCGTTCAATTCAGTTTCCAATTTGAATTTCTTTTAATTTCTTTTTCTCTAATCGAAAAATTCTTTTATTGTTGACACAAATTATGTCATACATATATTCATTGACGTGAACCAACCGAATGCCATGAACCAAATTCAATTGCTCAACGAAATCGATGCATTCAAGTGCAAGCAAATAATGCTCAATATTCAAGGAGTTCAGACATACATATCCGGAATGTCGCAAAAATCAGAACAACAAAGAAACAGTCGAAACATTCATATATGGTGTATGGTGTCCCATGTGCAATGCAATGCAAATCTAAAATACAACAACAACAATCGTTTTGAATTTTTCCAATAAAATTGAGTCACACCACCTGAACATCGAACAACGAGCCCGATTCGTTGCCTTTTCATTTCGTTCGATTGTTTTCGTAACAATCTTAACGAAATCTCTTAATCGAAAATTTATTTGTTGAAAACATTCAAAATGTTCATTTCAAATTGAATGGTTTTTGGATGGTCTCCGTTTGATAGAATCCAAAGATAAGTATTTTATTTACATCGAAATGAAGTGACGCATGAACATTGTAATATGATTTCAACCAGTTGCTTGTCACGATTATATTTGATATCTGAAAAATATGTTCACCCGTTCTCGTGCACATTGTACATCTATATGTATTATGTATGCCGTATGCCGTATATACCGTATGCCATATTGTATTGTGTGCGGGGAAACTTTAAATTATTCTTATTTTGAAATCTCATTTAAAATGGGCAAGTAAATTTGCTTATCACCTTTCAATCCAATTTGTCTTCAATTCAGTGTTGCATAAATTTTTCAATGCGATGAACAATTGTGTTATTTGTGTCATGCATTGCAACAAACGATAATAACAAAATCTAAAATGAAAAGAACTGCAAAGAGCCAAAACACACGCGCTTAAGCCCGAGCTCTTGTAGCCCTTCAAAAATGGAAAATCTCAACATTTCAAACATTTACAATGCACAACAACTGAACCGATCGAATGTTGGCCGTTTCGTTTTTTGTTTTTTGTTTTTTTTTGGTTACTTTTATTTTCAATTTTCCATTCGGATCTCGTGTTCAGTTTATTCATTCGATATCCGTTTATCGTGTACGCATTATTTTTTTGTTTCATTCAATCAACTTCATACAACCTCATTCAACGCTCATATATTTATGATAATCTTTTAGCCATTTTAATTTTGGTGAGTAGTGAGTAGGACTCCGGTCTCTGGTACAAAATTTTACAATGCATTCTAATTTCAATATGTACATTTGATGATGTTCGTAGTATAACATGCTTGCTATACACGGCGATTTAAAATTTAAATGCCATTTGTTCAATTGTTCATTCATTCGAATCAAATCAGGCGGCAGAATGCAGGAGCAATACAACGTATCCGAACCACATCAATGCCGGTAAACTATCTTCTATTCACAACGCAATTGTGTTCCTCATTTCATTCATCGAATCGAATGAAACCGATGACGATGATTGAACGTATGCAAAATCGTAGCTCTGAACTCACAACAACGATGACGATGATGATGATGATGTTTTTGATGATTCAGCATGTGAAACAACGGTCTCAAAAGCCAAAATCAAATGAAATTGAAACAACAATTAAAATGAATTTTCAAAAGCCACAGATGGCATTATGTGCTACTCTTTGAATATTATAATATGTATATGGATGCCGGTGTGTGTATACTATTACTATATTGTGTAGGGTGTACACTGTACACTGTACACATTCTAATTTAACGTGACTTTTTCATTGTGCATTTTTACCAAATTTCATGCATGAAGGCGACCATATACCATCATATGACCATCGTTTCAAAATTTACCGATATAAACCGGTTTCAAGATGAATGATCATCAGCTAGATAAACGATGGTTAATGAAATCCATATACATACAATGCGTATGTGTGTGTGTGTGTGTGTGTGTGTGTGTACGCAGAACGCACCAAATATTACCTTTTGCCAAAATAGTAGTTTAATTCAAAATGCAAAGACCCACATGCGATCGCATTTATTATTATTCATTCTTCAATTGCTGAAAAGGGATTGGCATGCGACCATTGTTTGGTTGATCCACGCGCGCACAATTGAGTTTCAGGTGCGAAAGAAAGAGATAAATACAATAGGGCATTACCATTTCAATTTTGTGAAAGAAAAAAAAAAGAAGAAAGATTGACGCAATGCCAGGAGAATGGAAAAGAATCGACAAATGTTTTCATCGTCTGAAAGATGATGCAACGGTTTGCATTTGGGCTAAGGGTGCAAATACACAAAGTTTTTTTTTTTTTCATATCCAGCTTCTGTTGATGTTACCTTTTTCGAAATGAAAGGAGGAAAATGAAAAAAAAGAAAAAAAAACACACGCACACACGACAAAAGAACATAATCACCAAATACAAGGGGAAAATACTCTACGTTTAATTTATAAGTCTTCACGTAGTATTTTGTTTTCTCTTTTTTCGTTTTTTTCTTTTCGGTCACTTAGCGCATACATACATACATACACACACACACACGGCATGCTGTTATTGTTTTCACGTGAATGAAACCGAATAATGAAAACTCACCCTTGAATTTTTTTGGGATTGCAATCGAAACGATCATCGGATGTGCTCAACAAAATGAAACGAAACGAGACGAAAATAACGGCGGCGGCAATAACATTCATCATAATCGTTGTTAGTTGTCGTGTGTTACCGTTGTCGCATTGTTTTCATATCGAACCGTTCTCAACATCAATTTAGATATGGATAAAGCAGGTCGCGTGCCACATATTCGTACCTTCTGTGATTTTTACCGATTACCGTTTTAATAAAAAAAAAAATAATAATAATAATAATTTATCTTTACTTCATTTCGAGCCTATTGTTCAATGATATTGTTTTGTTTTTTGAGTTGTTGCTTTTTCGGGGCTTCATTTTTCTCGATATTCAACCGATTTTTTTTTCGTTAGATCGTTACACATTCAACTGATGTCAATTGATCATAAATAATGCTTGAAGTCGTCATTCATTTTAACACATTAGCTGCTACTTAGTTTGTGGCACAATTTCAGCAAAATGTCTAAAGTAAAAATGCAAACTGACGAAAGTTTAGAATTAGAACAATTTTGTTTTGCCTCTCTCTCTCTCTTTTTTAGCTGCTTATCTGTTGTTAATTTTTCACACAAAAATGATTGTAATTATTTCCAAAAAAAAATATAAATAACTTAAATCACACATTTTTTGTGCCATACGTGATGAAAGTAAAAGAAAAAATAAATGTATGAAAACCTATAATCCATTATGGATTAGAAAGAGCAAAAAAAAGAAAAAGCCGTACACACAATTTCGTTTATGCATTGAACGCTGAACAGCCTGCAAGGGTAAATGAGATTGGGTCTTTCTGCACAATTAAAACGGCATACTTGTTTCGTATATTTTATTGGGAATGGGAATATAACACCGAATATTAAATACAAAATACGATAGCAAATCAACCTCATTTTAAATCTCGTTCAGGTTTTCAATACACCGTGACCCAAATGACAAAGACGACAAATATATGAGCATGAAAGAGATGCCATGCATGAGTCACAAATTGCATGTGTGTGTGTGTATAATTTCCTTCATTAATGCACCTAAAACGTGTGCATTTTTGTTTTTACATCAGCCATAGGACACAAAGAATGGAAATCTAATAGGTTCATTGAATTCAATCATTTGGCTTGGGTGTTTCGATGGCGGTATTCTATCTCCCTTTAACATCTATCCATTTTCAATAAAGTTAGCAAAACGAAACAGAAAACAAAGAATATTTTTAAGGGTGAATGCTCGATCATTATTGTCGTCTGCCTGATGATGAGCATTGAGAAATAGTGTACTTTGATTTTTGATGGAAAACTAACGGTTTTTTCCTTTCCCATCAACAATCGACAATAATATTATTTACACGTTTAAACGTGCGCATTTTTGTGCAAGACAAATAAAAACTGGAAATTTGATGCTATATTCACATTTGTTTAGTTCACATTCAATTCAATGGATTTTCCAATATTTGCTTAGCCGATCTAAGTTTGTAAAGTGCTGGCGGCTAAAAGGAGCAACGAGCATGAAATCAATCATTTATTCCATTTTTACAGTCTCTGAAATTTATTTTCATTTTGATTCGTGTGTGTGTGTGTGGGGAACAAACACTCTAGCCCACGTGGATAAATTCGATGGATTATAACCTTTAGCGATTAAATTCATGTATGCCTAATTGAACAATCAGTTTCAGTTTTATTTTTTTTCTATAAGGCTATGGCTATAAAATGACTGTCGTATGCCCGTTGAACGGTAAATGTATGGCAGCGTCAGGCATCATCTTCAGATTATGAATTTGAATGTTTTATCGCGATGTTTATTTCATTCGCGTTTAGATTCGATGGGAAAATGTATGCCACATTTCACAGTTGAAAAGTGTACACCGGGGATTTTTTTTTTCAACAACTGGCGTCTAGCGACTTGACACACAAAAGTGTAAAGAAGAATCAAAGATAAACACTGTTGTCGTATTAGCGACAACAGTCGATTGCATAAATATTTTAAAAGAGAGATTTAATTATCATATTTTCTCAGCTTAAGTTGATTTCAGGCGTCGTTCGTTGGCTGGAACAATGACTACTGTTGGGGCCTGTGTATACTCCGGCACAAAGACAACTTCAACAAAATCGACACAACGACAAGATTGAGACTACAAAATGTATATGGTTTTGCTTGTTGTTGTGACAATGAAAAAAGTATGGCAATAGAGATAATTATGCTGATTAAATGTACTGAAGTTGTATTGAGCGAATTGAGCCAAAAATGTTGTTTCAACAGCGAAAAAAAAAGAAGAGAAATCAAGATACAGAAACGGTGTGCAAATCCTATTATTAAAAAATTACCATAAAATCTACTTAACGAAAATACGCTTTATTCATCTTTGCACATCACAAAAATGATAACACCTTTCAAATGAATTCAAATTTTCATGGAAAATTCAAAATTCACATTTTGTGTGATTCAGTGCTCGGAATAGTAATGCTCAATTCATTCTATGATTTTATTTTTATATTTGAATTAAAAGTATTTTTTTCTGTTTTTGTTTTTCGATTTTGGAATGCATTCCATGGATGTTTCAACATCATTATGATGCCCAAAAATCGAATACCAGTTCATTATGTATTTAAATAATGTTTCCCAAACAACGTCACCCAACAACACATAACGAACATTGATTTATTCACCCCGTTATTGTCTAATCATAAATCTAGTTGAAAAACTCAATTAAACATTAAACATATGCACGATGCGCGCCCACATTCATTGAAACCAAGAAAATAATCATTTAAAGAAAGAAAGAAAGAAACGAAAAAAAAATCCAATTTCTCTCATCGATTGTCGTCGGTCGTCGTATGTCAAACGGATTATATTGGGCATCATTGATGTGAGGTTATTTAAAAGACAAACAAATACGCACACACCACACCCACCAAAGTAAGAGATTCAAAATGAGTAATAAATTAAATTTCCAAAGAATTCAAATGACATTCTTGATATTCAACTCTTGCGATATGTGATTTGGAAAAATAAATTTAAACAAATATCAAAACAAAGAAATAACTAGATTTTTGTTTTTTTTTGTTCCTTTCAAATAAATGGCCAAAGAGGCCAAACATCATTGAATAATGTGAAAATTGGTATGATTTTGAATTTGTTGGGCTTGTAGCCGTTTGTTTATCATTGGAAATGGATGCCATAAATGCATATGCAGCCGAAAAACAATTTCTACGTAAACACACAAATGCACATTCTTGACGGTATATCACATATCGCACCAGAGGATGGCTCATTGCAATGAGAAATATATTATTATTATTGAATCGTATGCTGTTTCATGCTATGCAGAATATTTTTCATTGCTGCCTCTCTCAGCACCAATTTTTACCTTTTTTCTGTTGGTTTGCCCTTCTATTCCGGAAAAATCGTTCCGATTTCCATTGAACCAAACGAAACGTACGCCCAGAGAATTTTTCTTTTTTTTTTTTTCTTTTCTCGGCTTTGTCTTAAATATTGATAGTTCACATTCATAGTTCACAGTATCTCAGTATGAATTGAATTCTTTCTATTTTAAAACATTTGGTCAACAAATGTTCGACTCGTGTGAATCGTTTTTTCCTCATTTTATTTGTTTCCTTTCTTCTTTCGTACTCGTTCCCAAATCGGTTACTTCAGAAACAATTACAATATGAATAGCAATGTTGGTCTTTTTTTTCGGATATGCAATTGAATATCTAATCTTTGTAACGCTTTCAAAATTCTCCAAAAGTGAACACGAAATTGATTGTGGTTCCTTTTTTTTTGACTTGTTTCTCTTCCTATTTGTTGAGTTTCAATATATTGTTTTATGCACGGAAGGCCAGCATCACAACTTCATTATACGTTACGAGATAACAGCTGTAAGAATAAGCAAAAAAAAAAAAAGGAAATACTCTGAACAAATAAATTGGAAAAACCATTGTCGAACAAATAGTAAGTGGTCATATTTTTTGTTTTTTTTTTGTTTTTGTTTTTACTTCTTTCTCGTCCTATTTTCTTTTGTTTAACAGCTATTGTACAGTGAGCATGAGGTCTTTTTTTTTTAATTCTCTACATTGATAAGAGCGAACATCTTGTTAAATATCCGTTTATCTGAAATAGAATTATTTCGTTGATAGTTTTCGTTGAAATTCTCTAGAGTGCCGGTTAGATGAGATTGAAATTGTTTATCAGGAAGGCATGCCAATGATATTTTGTTTGTAAACTTCATAAATCCATTATCATCATAATCAGCTTTCATTTATCGTTTTCTCTAACTTTTTCTCAAAAATATGATAATTCGTAAGTTTTCAATTTATAATTTTCTTCTCTCTCTTTAAAACTATTTACGGCATACGGACGTGTTATTTTTAAATTACAGTCAATTTCTTTGAGGATGGATATTGTTTTAGGTTTGTGACATTGGCTAAAGTATTGGAATACCTGCTGTTTGCGTTACGTTAGCGCCAGAATAGTTTTCAAACTTTCCCAATAAAATCTCACAGAATTATGAACAAATTCCATTAAAACGTGTGCCATATGTATACACAATTGTAAAATTGAAGGACATTGTAAATTGACAAGAAAGACGTTCACACCTTTGGCATGTGTCCCGTGCCCATTCATAAAATATCAACAATAGAAATTATATTTCGGGTAATTTTTGAGCATTTATGCATTTATGATCCCATTGTATTGTCCTGTTTTACCTACGAACGAAACCAAAATGACTGACACGCTTCTCATTCTATGCTCAAAAGTGGAAATTCTTAGTTCAACGAAAATATCGGTTCACATTTTGCATTAGATATTATTTTCATTTCATGATTTGTTCGTATGGCGCTTTCGGAACAATATTTACGAGATTGACAAAGAAGAGAAAAAAAACCAGATTTCTATTTCATTTGTTATCAATGTGGTTGAAGCTTGTAATGAACACAGCGAAAAAAAAGCAATTGAATGTAACTTTGCTGACTGCATTGATTTCACAACTAAATAAATGGGATTTTTTGTGATTTTTAAATCCGAGAAGCGTTGAGCTCAATTTTTGGATTATTGGTAGCTAGCTGTATTTCATTGGATTTATATCGCAATTCAAATGTTCAAATAAAGTCAAATTATCATTTTAAATAAACCAAATCGCATACCGAATGGTGAATGGTAAATTGGATTTGGCTACAGTCGCCAACTGTACACGACGACATCAATTTCACATTCGGTGAAAATTGTTTATCAAAAAGCGAAAGTTAAGCATTTCTCCAAAATTGTATACAAATTCATATGATATTTCACGACTATTTTGAACTAGTCATCCCTTCTTTTGAGTCCTCTAACATCGTTCAAATGGAGTTTATTTATTTGTATATATATTTTTTTTTTTGAATGAAAATACACAAGCATCGAGCAAAAGAATAAAAAAAAAATGCGATGCCGTTACGATATCAAATCGTCGTCGAAAAAATTAGAATGAAATATTATTTGGGAATTGGTTGAAGAGCGAAATGTGATAGAATCAAAAAGCGCGTCTTGTTACGAAAAAAAAAAGAGTTTAAAAATATTGAAATTACACACACAAAAAGGAGGCGAAATAAAAAGCAGTCGCAACAAGCAAAAAATGAATAAATAAATATGAAAATGTTTTCAAGATCAAAATGATAAAAACTGATACATTTTTGAACGTTGAACGATTTCGAAAAACAGCGCATTTTAACCAAAAAGATATATTCATATTCGTTGAAACTGGCGTATAATGTGTTATTATTATCATTGGTGATGTGAGTACTTCAAAGGCATACATTTGATAAAAAAAAAAGCGTAAAGAAATGAAGAAATGATAATGCAGCACCGGCAAATGATTTGTTGCAGTTTACGTTTTTATTGAGAATTCGAATTGTGCACAAACATCAGACCGAAGTAACACATCCATTGAAAATATCAAATATATCCGCGAATTATGCGAAATTCGTGACAATCTCAAATTAAACCATTTTGTTAGCGTGTCCTTTGTATTTCTATTCCAATTTCAATTTCAATTCAGTAACAACATTTACGAGATTTTTTTCGACAAAATGCTGTTATTTGCATTGAAATTCGTTTATTTATTCATTTATTTGACAATGAAAATCACAAAAAGATTTGTTATGTTTTTGTAAAGGAGAGTGAGTGAGAGGGAGAGTGAGAGAGAGAAAAAGAGAAACAAATATTCGGTAGAGTAAAATGAATCGTTCTGGAAAAAGTTAAACGAATTTTTATCCAATCACTTTTTGAAATATTACTGGAGAATATCACATTAGCGAATAAACCAGCTCAAGAATCTAAATCAATCATTCAACATTTGATGATATGACACGAAACCGTTGCATTTGAGAAATGTTGGCAAAAAAAAAAAAAAAAAAATTCGCTTGAATAAAAACTATAAATGGAACTAAACTAAACTAACATCCGAACAGCAAACATAGTTCAGGTTTGTTCAGTCAGTGTTCAGTCAGTGTTCGATAGTGTTTAGCAACTATAAAGACTTGTTTTTGTCGGATGGTTTTTCGCTCTGTAGCATTTTCTTCTGTGTACAACTCGAATATCATTTTTCCTTTCACAGGGCATTACTCTGACATGTCGTTAAACAGAATGAAACGTTGATAAAATGTTTGTTCAACGATATAAATAATAATAATAATAATAATAATAATAGTAGTAACAGGGACCAAACGGCGATGATGACGGCGTCGAAGAAAGAGAAGAAAAAAGGAGACGAGAGCAGCAAAAGTCGTAAGTGATTGATTTTACCGGATTTTTTTTTTCGGCAAATACATACATATATCGCTTCTTTTGCTTCTGTTTCTTTCGTTCATATTCAACATCCGATGATATAAAATATTTACGTATTGAACGGAACACAAAATCCATCTCGTTGTATAATAACTTTTCTGGAAGTCAAAAACAATAATGTTATAGTGACGGGGCACACACAATTTCTAATTCTTTTAATAGCTTTTCGTTTACTATTCATCATCATTTTGGATGAGTATGAATAGTGTGGAATAGTGTGGCGGTGATGTTCGATGCTCATTGCTTGTTGTTCAATCATGTTTTTGAACAACAGTTCAACATGTTGCTGTTTGCAAAATCTTATGAATCCAATCGAATTAATGAAAATTATTACCGTAAAAATTGCGAAAAGTAATTGACAATCGAATTTGGTTGTTTCGATACTAAATTTAATGTTTTAATAGCAGCATAAATGCACATGGGCAATAAAATCAAAAAGAGGAAATCAAAATAGAAAAGAGAGAGAGAGAGACAGAGAGAAAGAGCGAAGAAAAAAAAGTAGAGAATTTATTATTATTTTTATGTTCAAATGCGATATAATTCTTTTGATAAACAATAGTTTTCGAACATATGAGCATTTACAAGTATTCAATTCCCCCCGCCGGCCAATTGAATCTTTAACAAGGAACTTATAGCGTTCACGTTCAATCACAAACACAAATTATTTACTTGTAAATTGGCATCATTCAAAATGTTAAAACTGATCGATGTGAAAATTTCAATTTGTTAATTAAGTGACGACGAGGAAATGCGTCATTCAATGCAAAAACTTTTGATGGATAGATTTGATTTGTTTGCTTTAGGTGGATTATTATTCGGATATTTTGCTTGCAAAATTCAATTCCATTTCGATGATTCACATCATTCACCAAAACTTACTGTTATCACGTTTGTTCAGTATAACCATCAGAATTGGGGCGTGAGCAAAAAAAAAAAAATTGATGCGAAAAAAAGAAAATACAAAATAAAAAAAAACACTAAATGGGAACACGACCATGCAGTGTTGATTCACTTTCAGCTCATGAATATGAATAATATGATGAAAAATGTAAACGACGACCGCGCTTCAATAATAAGTAACCGAAAAAGAAGCAAAAATGCAGAAATGAAATTGAGCATATCACATACAAATCGTCATCACATCTCATGATTTTTATCGCGCTTATGCACACATACATATACACACTGTGACACATCTCCACTTATACTTGTCCTTTGCTTTCTTTTTTTTTTTCTTTTTAGCCAAAAATTCGCCATTTGATCATCTCATTATGCACAGAAACGTTTATCGAATCGTTGCTGAAACAGATGAACAATTTTGCACGAAAAAGGCGAACCGATGATAACAGAGAGAGAGAGAGAGAACAAGAAGAAAGGAGAAAAAAATAATCAACCAAAATGAAAGGAATCGGTATTCTGCCACCGATTGACTACTTTGGAACGCAATAGAGATGAATAATATGACATCGAGGGCCGAGAAGAACAAAAAAAATCGAAAAAGAAAAAGAAAAAGATAAACAAAAATTATATTGTAAGTGCCAATAACGTATCTCATATACGGTATCATTTTAATGCAACGCAACGATTATTCCATATCTGTCAGTATATGTCCTTCGAGCTTCGCGAGGTATGTGACATTAAATGATCTCAATATTTACATTTGTTTAAATGGAATGACATTGATTCTTCGACGTCGTGTATACATTGGGCATTGGGTTATCATTGTACAATATGTTGTGTATGTATACATCGATGATTTGTCCATTTTATCCATTTAATAGTTATTGTTTTCACTCCTTTCGATGGCTAACAGCATTAAAAAGATAAAAAATATTCATATTTTCCTTTGATTTTATTCACACACAGCCGTGATATGTGCTCAGTGTTTGTTGGCGAACGCTCGAATATCAATACATTTTATCCGATAGCGCACACACTGAGAACTGAGAACTTAGAAGGTAATTGCGTTTACTTAGGGTCAACAGGAATAGATTTCCGCATTATATTTCGATATAATCATGTGCACATTGATCTTGTGCATGTGTGTGTATGTCTATTTTTGTCTCTCTGAGCGCCCCAAAGACGATGAAAACCGAGTTTGGATGGCATAAAAAAATGGTTTCCAATGAAAATTTCGGCGTTCAAATCAATCGCCTCAACATCATCAAACATTGAACTGTTTGCACAGTTTGATATTCGGATGAACACTGTTTACTGTTCATTCTTCACCATCAAACAATATGCTCTATAAATAATAGGTGTAATTTTAGAATTTTGGATCGGATGAATCATAATCTCGATTGACGGTCGATAGAACGTTATCATTAATGGAAAATTACGCTCACGCAATCAACGAAAACCATAATCATGCTCTCAATCAAAAATACCGTTGAACTTTTCAATTTGGGCCATACATACAACAAACATACGATTCATTCGGCATTATGTTTAATTGTGACATTGTTTGAATACATATTCCCATATACCTTATGAATGATGCCAAATTGAATGTCAATGGTTAAGAGTTTTGCTCACGTGCTGATTTCATATTCAAACAAATAAGATTCCGAAAATCCGTTTGATATTGTTAACCGATAATAAACCAGCGCTTTTAGTTTGGCGAACGATGCCACTTATGCGTAAGTATCATTTGTGAATTTGAGTGAAATAAAGATACAGAAAAATGTGTGCGTGCCGCTTAACAATAGCAAAACATCAAAAGTAATTGATTCGGGTCGTTTGTTTGTCAATTATTTGTATCAATTGAAATTTTCTGAATTTCATTCAGGTGCAGTGTTTGTAGCTGACAATTCTATGGAATCTTTATGACAGCATGAATCCACCAATTATAATGATTAATCATTCAGTCAGCATAATCATTTTTAGTATAAAAGCATGCGTGTGTGTGTTTTGTATACGATATTTTATTCGCTAAAGAAGGATTTCGATTGAGGATTTTTTTAATAATACGGGCAGTCGAGCATATTCCGGTGAATTGAGCAACGAAAAAAAAACCCCCAGAATCAATTGAATATTTTCGACGGATGTGTACATTATAGTTTGCAACTGACTAAAGATGGCAATTGTTTTAATTGAATTTCCCGAAGGATATTAATTTATGAAGAGTTCAAGCAATCGAGGCAAAGAAAATATCGCTTTTACAGGCGAAAATAAAGTTATTTTATTCCTTTTCCAAAATGTAAACGAAATCCAAAGTGAAATGTAAGAAAATCGAATATGAAATGAATAAATTTTAAATTTTAAATTTCAAAATGAATTAACTTATATAAAGAAAATTGGGAACCTAAAGAGTGATACAGATAGGATTATCTGACAACCGAATATCGTATGATATTATAAAACGAAGATTGCTGCTTATTTCATTTTTTATTTTTTTATTTTCTGAAAAATCATTTTGAAAACTGCAAAAATAACATTAACGTTTTATATATATATATATATATACAATTATCTACGGTGCAGTTGTTTTTTGCCATCGTCATCTTCAACACAGACAAATACACATACCCTTTTATGCATCCAAAAAATATACATATAATATTTTCATAAAACAATGAAGGATGAAGCATCTGCAAAGCATTAATTAATTCATTCAAGTCATGAATGCATCCAAATTAGAGAGATGAAGGAGAAATAACAAGAATTTAATTTTGATTTTATCATGCCAAAAAGATAACTCTTTTCCATCAATTTTTGTATTCTCATTTGATATTTTCGTCATTTCAGAGAGTCGATGGATGGATGGATGGATGGAAATTCATGAATGCGATAAAACATGTAAATTGTATAACTAACGAATGCCGTGATTTCATTCGAATACAATAAGCTTAAATGCTAAAACTGAACATTGATGATACAGTGTTGTCTGTATGCAAAATATTTGCTTGGCAGGCTGCTGATCCAATCATGCCCAACATTCAATCGATGTTCAAGATGTGAAAAATCATCAACGATTTTGGTGATTGCAAGTGTGGACTTTGCTCGTCGTTGATGGCTTAACGATTCTGAATAAATATTTAATCAATCAAAAAAATATCAGTTTTTTTTTTCTTTCTAACTGCCGCGTAAAATGTAAAGTAGCGACGGTGATTGGTGATTTTGTGGATTCGTTTTCATTTTCATTTGTTTTCTTGTTTTTTTCTCTATTTTTTGTTTTTTTTTTTGTCTTTCTCTTGCTCTTCCATTCCCATTAAAAATAAATAAAAAAAAAACCCAAATATTCGAAAGGCATTCTGATGCATGACAGCGTAAGAATAACAACAAATCCCTCACCAGAAACGATTATGAAAATTATTATTTATTATAAACGATGCCGAAAAAATTATCAAAATGAAATGCTGGAATGGTTGGGTGGGAAGTGGAAAGGGAACGATGATCGAACCAATGTACGGCTATGAGGCCAACATATTTGAAAAAGATGGAGAACTAAAACAAAAAAAAACAAAAAAATAATAATAATATAGATTGGAAGCATTCTATAAGCGTTTTTTAATGAAATATTAATTGAGACTGAATGGGAAATAACAAAAACAACATTAAACACTGAGTCGCTGATGGATGGATAGACATGGTGGAAAAAGAGACAGAGAACAAGAGAGGAACAAAAAAAAAGAAATGGTGAGAGACTGTAAAGTGGAAGTGCTTAAACAATTCTTTGTTTTGTTACCCTTCGTGCACATTACAATGTATTATTTCCTTTTTAGAAATTCATATTTTTTATGGATCCATTAACCGCACAGTAAAAATCATTCAATTGATTATTTTTTTTTATTTTTTTCTATTTTTTTTTTTTTGGGTGTGTGTGTTCCGTTTCATTTTTTGTCCATCGATATCAATTAAGATCGATATGTTCCATTCGGCTTCTTCGGCATGTGGTCGAATTTGATGTTTCGATTTCTGGATACATTCTAAAACGTAATGAATACATAGACCGCTTGGCGATAATGGAAGCCAATTTAAATGTTCAAATGCAGTAAGAAAGCAACAAATTGAATATATTTTTCTATATTTTGGCTAAAAATATGCATAAAAAGTAGAATGTAAGTCATTTTTCATGTCAGCTATTGACTTTCAGTCATTTAACATTGAATATTCGATTCATTGACGTTTCGCACATCAGATCAAACAATATGAATAGCGCACTATATTCAATTAAATAAAACGGTAATGCTTTGGAACAACTCAATTTCAAAAGCGAATAAAAAATTCCGACTAAGAAAATATGCGCTCACAAAATACGACTGAATCAATGAAAAAAAAAAAGTAAGAAATTGAAAAGGAAAAAAAACAACAACAACAAAAACGCCATGAATGCCTGCCTCCAAAGAGCTTAGCTTTAAAGGACTCGAGTATCGTGAACAAGTTCGAAAGACGATTGAAGTAAAATAAAATGAATATGAAAAAAAAAAAATCAAATGAAGCACACGAAAGAGAAAAAAAAATGGAAACGACATTATAACAAACAAAATATGGCCCAACGATTGAATGCATTTAACAACAGTACGACGTATATGATGGGAACTATGTAACACCGAACTACGGTGTTTGTTGATGCGAAAGATGTTGTTGATTGAAAAATAATCGCACCCAAGTGGCAGTGGTTTTGCTAGCAAAGCAGTTGAAATAAAAAAAAAAAAAAATCACGAAAGATAAGGATTCAGGCAATGGTGGATCGAGTAAACGTTACAAATTCTAGGGTAAATTCGGTTATAATATTGCTTTTGGTTTCTCATTTTAAACAAACATTGATTTTTTTTCTTCTTTATTTATTATTGGTTTTTGCAAATGTCTTCCGCTATCAATTTCTTGTGATTTGCACCAATATGGTGCAAGCAATGTATTTTATGTGTTGTAAAAGTAATTGAGTTTCAACACCTTGAACACGTTATTCAATTCACACTCATTTGATTGTTGATTGTGTGAGAAGATTGAATGAATGGAAAGAGAAATCGCATTCAATTCATCAGACGTCGCTCAATAAATGAAAAAAAAAATGGAAGAAAAAATTTGAATGAAAATTGGGAAAACAAAAAAATAAAATAAAATAAAATGTGGAATAAAAGAAAAAACGAGGTTCTCATGGAGCTCGATACATTCGATTTGCTATCGATGGATCCGATGCAGAGGGAAAAATTGAATTGTTGAAAACATTTCCGTTTTACATTGATGTTAGTTTTTTTTTCCTTCTCTACTACGAGCACCGCGCACATTGTCGGATAATTTTCAATTCACCGTTATTGAATGGAATTCATTTTACAAATTGGTTCACAAATATTTTGTTCGCACTTCGTTCGAAAATCAAATTATTCATTTGATGTGAAAGTATCGATTTTTTTATGATGGCAATGAATGAATTTCGTATCCTATATGAAGCGTGTGCCGTGTTATTTTCTTCAGTTTATGGAAATTATTAGTATTGTTTGCGACAGCATTTTCTATTCGGCTCAATAAATATATCGATGCACATTATAAATCAAAAGAGAGAAAAAAAAATTAAAAGCGAAAAAAAGTTGTTGGTCAAACATTCTTAGTTGATCGCCAACCGCATCACATGAAAAATGCAAAAAAAAAAGACAAAAAGATACAAAACAAAACTTATTCGTTATGTTTGTTTGGTGCAATTTTTTTAATGTAATTTTTTTGCTTGTTTCCATATTCGTTCATTTTATTTATATAATTACAGTTCAAAAATTTAAGAATTGCATTGCAGTTTGTCTAGGTTAAATATTCGCACACAATTAGTTTTGGTATTTGCTACCTCGGCGCGACAACGAAAAATGAATGTGCGGTTACAGTTTTATGAAACACGTTTGCAATTAAAATTCTACCAGGAAATTGTAATTTCATTTGAAAAAGTTGAACGAACAAATGAAAAAGGGCTTACAATAATTGAACGAGTAAAAATGCGAGAGAGAGAGAAAGAGAGAGAGAGAGAGAGAGAGAGAGCGAGAGTGGGACGATCAAGTTCGCCGGCCGAAAAAGCGCAAAACGAATGAAAACGAAAAAGGATTGCGATGATATATTTTTCACCACACAGGAACAATATAATTTTCTGAAATAACTCGTTGACAGCATAATTCTAGCACAATTACGTAAACATTTTGGGGAAAAAACCCAAAGCGCATATAACAAATAACAAATATAGTAATATTTAAAGAGAATGCGCCAGGCATTCAGACAATATACAAACATTACCGAAAATAAAAGTTGGCTTGCACACAAAAATGAACACGACACATCTCCTTCCAAAAATGAAACACGGCTCAAAACTTTTCTGTCCGGAACTAGTCGATTTGCTGGTATAATTCAAACCGAAAATTATAGTCACTGTTACAATGACAGTTGAACACTAGGTAAATGCAAAACTCTCTGATGCAAATGATATGAATGAACCATAACACCAAAAAAAAAAAGAGAAAAAGTGAAAAAGAAAAAAGAGATATAAATGATGGGCTAGCATTGGCATCAGCATTGCTAGTACCTATTTTCACTATTTCAAATAATTACTCAACAAAAATAAGTGAAAAACCATAAAAGAGTTTACAGGACAACATTTTGTGTGCATATGATCGGAAATGAAAGGCCTAAATTCTACGCTTTGCTCTGTCACACTTTTGTTTTCTTCATATATTTGAAGAATATGTTCACACGTTTCACAATGCTGGCCATTTACTATTTTAAAAATGACATGAATAAAATTGAAGTGCATTTTGCATGATGGCCAAATGAAAATGTCCACAGTTTTGGAATTCAAATTGCAAAGGATACCGGTAATATGGTAATAAACATTCATGCAGACATTCGGATATAAAGTTGAAGTTTAATTATTTTAATTGCACTTATACAGATATACCGTTTTTGTCATAATATATTTTACATATTTGGTTTTAACAATAGAATCAAAAGCGGATGAATGAAATGATGATGATGATGATGGTGGTGGTGGTGGTGGTATTGGTTAGATGAGGTGGTTCCATATAACACTTTATATGCCAAACCAATTGGCATTTTTATTGTTTGAAATGAATGTAAATTGTGAATATGTGACGGAATATTTGCCAGGCGAACACCTCATTTTTTAATGGTCCGAATATTTGTCCCAATCTCATTCTCTTTGCATTGGTCGATGGATTTGGTTACGACCATAAATTGTTGAAAAATAGTCCTCCCTCATGCATTTTCAAATCGGTTATTTGGTCCGTGTTGGTATGTTCAATGTTCATCGTTCATCGTTTATATTTTATATCATGCGTGTATGTGTGTGTGTGTGTGCGTTTGATGTTTGGCGTTCGAATTGAAACGAGTGAATATAATAAATTCCAATGTGCGAAATAGTAATAACAGGAATGAACAAAAGAGAAAGAATGAACGAATGAATGAAAATATAATTTAATTCGTTTTCAAAATAATTCACATATAAACGATTTAAAAATCATCAAAATGAGCCTTGAGCCATGAGCAACATTGACGCTGGTGCATTTGTCAACGGAAATGATTGCATGAATTACCCTTCACTGTGACTTTGGATACGGAGCAAAAGAAAAGGGAAATAAACAATCAAATAATCGGCTATAAGCGATTATTTGCAAATCAGAGGTGACGAATGGTGAGGGTGTTGGTTGTGTGACATCGAAAACACATAGTAGCAAATAAACATTTTCACATTCACAATTCACAATTCACAATTCACAAGTCACAAGACAAGAAATAGCAATAAAATTCCTGCATAACAAAATGACAGGATGCGATACGATGTTGCCTTGGATTTCTATCTTCGCCTTTTTTTCTCTTTTTCTTTTGGCATTTATATCGATACGTCGATGGAAATTTTAAAAAGAAGCAACGTCAATAAAACCAAAGGGAAAAACAAAAATTTAAAGTTATTGGATTTGGGTGGCGTTGAAAGTACAAAAATGTCTATACCATTTTCTTAAAGTGATAATAATAAACAAATGCGTCCACATACGTAGGATACGCTATCATCCGATTATCGTATGGCTTTCGATTTCGAAATCGGTATATCAAGAATTGTAGCCTGAACCAGAATCATTTAGCGAACCGTATGATTCGATCGAATGTATATCAATAAAGCCGAGGATGCGATAGCAATAAACGTGCAAACATCGAATAAAAATAAAATATTCAAATTATTGCAGCACCGGAGCACAACATTCAACAATATCGGTGAACAGTGAACAGTGAACAGTGAACATACGAATACCATAAAATTGTAAAACGAACACACGATAATGCTTGTGAATTGTTTTTACGTACAATTTACGTTTGGATATATATGCACATAATGTTTGTATAAACGATTTGTTTAATAAAATAATCGACGGATCAATGACATCTTTAACATTTAATAATAAAAGAATACCAAGAGACAGAATGTGGCACAAGATTTATTCGAAAAGTTTCGTTTTTATTAAAGTTTTATTGTTTCAATATAAACGAAATTGCAATCAATGCAAAAAGATGGATTGAGACTTGTGTACTGAATGAAATTAGTTAATTTTTAATCTATCAGTTACATTCAAGATTCAAGATCAATTGATCTCTGTGATGTCATCAATCAGGCTTAACCAGGATATTATTATGATTGTTTACTTGGTGAGAAATTGTTTACATCTTCAATGGAAGTTTTCATTTGGATCTTGTGAAACATTGCCACCGATTGGATTGATTAATTTTACTGAAATTTCACCATCAATCATTCATTTTTTTTGACATGTTTTCACAAGGTTATCCATGATATTTTCAAAAAACAAAGTAGACAATTTTCAATGGTGTTATGTTCATACAAAGGACATCTGCAATTGAATAGTCAAACCTGTCACTGCACACAAAATGCAGTCATATCACGACGCAGTAAACCCATGTTGATATGTAATATACAGTAAATACATTTTCATTTGAAATTTGATTATTAAAAAAAAAAATATGATAAAATCCCGTAGGTGTGGGTGGATCCTTTATTTGCTTCAAATTCTTCAGTTTTTGTTTGATTAAAGTTATCGATTCATTGCTCACAACATTTGATCATGTCCTTCATTAATGCCAGATGACAAATGACAACCACATCACCCAGGAATATAGGTTTTAATTCCTACAAATCGTATATGTTTAATGTACAATATATTCGATCCATACATAATAATCGACATCTTTTGGAAATGGAAAATAAAGACAGAGACAGGTGATTTAAGAAATGATTGATTGCATGTTTAAATGGGAATCAAATACGCTTTTCAAAAACAAATCTGGATTAATTGTCCCGTCATTTGTAAATGATGTTTTTCTATATGAGTTCTCAGCATTCACAAATTACGTATAACGTATATGGTATAGAAATTCACCTTCGAAGGCAGTACTCAATATGTTGTCGTGTGTTTTGTTGCCTTTTTCATGTGCATTAAATACGTCAATAAATGATATATATAAATATACATATAATATTGTATTGTGCTGGTATCCACAATTTGTGCCAAACTACACATTTATCGTAAATAATACATGCGATGGTATAGATTGGTGGATCGTTTATATCTTATCCACCTACAAATAAATAATACGTTTATGCCAAACATTTATATTTGTCTTGGCATCTCCGTTTGAATATATGTACAATAATATACGTGAAATGATTCCGTTAGCTCATCCATCACTATCAGCTGGGTTGATCCAAAACATTGGAAAACAGAAAAAAAACAAACATTGAAAGCACTTCAGATAAATGTTTGGGCATTTAACAGAACACGAATATCGAATGTTCCATTTCATCATTTACAACTTACAACAACAAATCAATTTGCTAATGACCACGAATATATAATAAAGGGGATATCACCTTCAACGTCTTTAATTTTGAACAAATGTAGATGATACTGATGATACACTTAACCAAAATTCCATCCATTTTTCATATGCTCAACATTTGCTTTAATTCAGAAATCAATCAAAAACGCAAAAGCCAATTTCTGTTAAATTTAATTGTTGATTATCAAGTGTGTGTGTGTGTGGTTTGGTCAATTTTCAATATTCAATGTTCAATGTTACAAAATGGTTAGAGGAAATGTTCTGTGAAATTAGCAACAATCTAACATGAATCGTATTCAAAATAAATTTATCTTTTGAAAATTGAATTCGAAATGGTTTGCGAGAGGTGGATTGAGTGTGTACAATATTTGTGTGTGTGTGTGCGTGTGTGTATTGCGTATGCAAGAAATGTTCAATGTTCATTAATCTTTCACACGAAATATTTCGTCAAATGAAAACTTAATCGTCAACACGAAATACCACATGAAAATAGCATGCCAATTTTCAAGGATTGCCAGTTAAATGGAAAATGTTTTATAGATGTTGATACCATTTGAAGTCCCCTCCATCCTTCATCCAGAAATGGCCGTATGCCCTGTGTTGTACATTGTATATATAATTTCTATACGTATCTGATATTCATTATTTATTAATAATATCACACACACATACACACACACACGAGACACACGATAGATGAAATATAATAGATGAACATAAAAGCATCAAGCATCAGGCATCAGGCATCAAGTATCAAGCATCAGCATTGTGCCGCCAATCCGTGTTTAGTGTGTATATATTTAAAGAGGATTTCCCATAAAAATATATGTGTCGGTGAGTGAATTGTGCATGATTTATCTGTGATATATGTGAAACCAAAGAGTATCCAAAGTCAAAGTCATGTAATTTTCTCGATGTGTGATAATTAATAACCTCTTCGGTGTAATCAAAACCTGACTTTAGGTTTGACTTTGCCATTGCCATTGCCATTGGTTTTATACTTTATATTCAGTTAACTGTTACACGTTGCACGTTGTTGTCGTTGCTATGTAACGTTTGTTATAGGCTCTTTTTCACATTCACACTTCAAATATTAAATAGCACATGTGAGGCTGACACGCAATAAAATTTTTGCTATCGTTTGCCATAATGATGACGTTTAACCAGGATCGGTTTTTCCTCACATTTTCATCACCGAACCATCAAATAAATGAACAAACGGTTTACGTTCATTGCCATTGAATAATGGAAATATTTTACATATAATTTTCATAAGCACACGGTGACAATGGGATAACGGTTACGGTAACGGTCGCACCGATTCAATTATTATCCATTGAAACACAATTTTTGGATTCGACCCATAATCTGAATATATACGTATGTAATTTCATTCACGGGAAAGTGAATGAGTTTCTTGGTTTCTTTGGTTTAGCTTGGGTTGGCTTGAAATGGATTTGTGTGTGTGTATGTATTTTGTATGGGTGTCCAATGGGCCATTCCATTGCGTCAATGTTTCCGAAAAATTCACATGTCACACGAATGACTGAACATCAAACCATGTTGCTATGTTTACTTGATTGGTGAAAATGATTTAAGGAAAATGATGATACAAAATTACCTTCATGATACTACTCATCATCAGTAGTTGCTGGCAACTGGCAACTGGCAACGCGACAATATAACCAATCCAACCGAAGAATCATGTGAAGCGTAATCATTTTAGGTGAAATTGAGCAACATGATTGTAGAGCCATCAGGCCATGATCCATGATTTTGAGAATTTGTGTGCGAATGATGGGTGTGTGTGTGTGTGTGTGTCTGTATGTTATTAATTATTTATTCGTTTGGTTTTGAACATGTTCGTGAAGACTTAGCCACAGATATGTGTGGCTAAGCCGAACGGTAAGCCAATAATATAAAGAGAGCTTTCGGTTACCGTTTGCCCGTTCGACTTGAAGTATTTTATGCGAACTTAGCAACCATCGATATAATGATATTGTTTTGACGACACATATATGTGTGCTCGTATGTAGGCTGTACAATGTACACTGTACACGTATGTAGATTGTAGATTGTGATGTTTCGTGTATACGTTTCCCGTTCTCCCATTTTTTCTCTATCATTTTGTTGTGTTTTTTTTGCTGCCCTTCGTTTCTGATTTCCTTGAGTGAGTTGCTGCTAAATGTGTGGCATTTATGCGAAGATTAATGCGTGTGACATGACATTGCAAAGATTTATTATATTTTCAATTGTTTTATAAATGCTCCCGTCGTTCTTCTATCATTAAAACATGTCTAACCAACGGTTTTGTATCAATTTCATTGAGCAATAAACGATAGAAAGCATTCACAAAAATGCGTTTTCTTTTGCTATGCTGCAATCCAATAATAATCAACGATTTTTATGGAACTCATGGATTTTCTCTAAATTTATATTCGAGATTGTAGTTCGTAGTTTTGATAGCCATTGCTCGAAATTGTTATCGTTTGAGTTTTTTATTTTGGTTTTTTGTTGTTTGGTTTGTCGGCATCAAAAGCTTTCTTTGTTGTGGTCAACAGCAACTGTTGTTAAAATATATTACTCTTTTTGTGCATTGCTACAAAAGCTTTTGATTTTTCGTACTGTTACGACCATTTTCCGCTATGGCTTCTAATCACACAGAAGTTTGACATCGGCCTTCATTCAACGGCACGATTAAATTAGATTTTCGATTTTACGTGATAAGGTGTTCATTGTTCATTGCTTACCGCTCGACATACTGTGTACACTGTACACTTTAATCGAAATATATCGTCCATTGGTGAGCTTTTCTTTATTTGAAGTTGTGGGGTGTTTTTTTGTTATTTTTTGGTTCTATACATATACACTTAATCATATCACTCAGTTTTTCTTTTAACACCATCAACACGATACACACAAATATTTCACATTGATGTAAACGGTCGTGTAGAACCATATATGCTGTGCTGCACCAAACCTTATCAGCAGAGGTGAGGGTGTCGGTGATATCTGTTTTAATATCTTATAAGCGCGTCAAGATAAAAGTTGAATAAAAAAAGAGAGAAAAAAAAACAAACAAACAAACACAGAGAAGAAAAGGATCAAAGTCAAGACGAAGGGAAGACGCCCGTATGTTACATAAAAAGTGAGTTCATGAAAATATGATTAATGGCCGGATAGCAACACATGCATTTGTGCCACATAACTTGGCTTGTAATGTATTTACTATTTGTCCCTGATGAACCAAACACCATACACGTATGCATCGCTCATAAAAATGATTATTTTTCTTTTCTCTCCAAACTCACCTCATGCATTGAATTGAGTTTTTTTTTCTTGTTCATCATCATCACGGCATATCTTCCACTCACTTTATTCTTTTCTCGGGGTTTTTTATGTTGGTGCGTTTCATGTGCTCATTTAAACGTTGTTATTTCTTCTTTTTGTGTCTTGCATTCCATTTCATTTTATTTGTGCTTTGCTCCTGTTGGTCCCTTTGTTTTGTTTTGTTTTTCGTTTTGGTTGACTTTTTCGTAACCTGCTGTCAGCTTTTTAATCTATCAAAGCATATGATGAGTAATAAAAATTTTTCCTTTTCGATCATCATTTTCGCAACAACATTCACCATTTACTACTAGCCACCCGACAAAAAAAAGGAGAGCAAAAGGGGCCACGGCAAGTGACTACGTGAAACACACATGGCATATGGTGCCGATGCTGATATTATTTCGTGCTCCTTTCCAACTCAATATGAACAATAAAAATGGTTCACCTTCTTTTTTTATTTGATTTATCATGACTGTAGTCTCCTGCTCTTTGTTCCATCTAACATTGAAATAAAAGCATTTCATCAGTCTTCTGTCTTTTGATACATTCGCATTTGAAATTTGAAAGGAAAATGCCACAGCATGTGTTTATTTGTTGAGTTTAGGTGCATTTCATTCACGTAAATTATTATTATTATTATTATGAAAGAATAAAAATTGCTTTTGTGTGTTTGATTCTTCGTTTTTGAGGTCGTCAAATGCATGGAATGCAATGTTACATACATACATAAGACAATCTCCAAATGCTATGCGATCATATGATACATTATTATGTTTATAGAAATCTATCATCAAACGTTGAAACCGCCAGCAGCATAAAAATCGTTTTCTTAAGCAATATTTTTCGTTTTTTCGTTTTTCCAATAGACGAGATTTTATTCAACGGGAATAACCAGGAATGACGAATAGATTTTGTACGTTTTATATGAGAATTTTAGCAAATATCAAACAATCTGCAACTGGAACTACTATGGTAGTATCGTTTGAGCATTGCTAAGCACACTTCGGTTCAGTCAACAATCCGACTACACGGTGACGTTTGCAGACTTTTTCATTACAAGCAGCTTTTGTTACACGAACGACATACGAATATTGTGAAAATGAAAATTGCAGTAAATGAACAACGAACAATCCAAGAAAAACAAATGAACGCAGATCTTGTTAGAGTTGTCGACGTAAAATGCGATCAACGAAAAAAAAACAAAATTTTTTTTCCATCAAATGAAAGCGTCATTTTCTAAAAAAAAAAGAACTGTTTCTGAGCAACGTACAATGATGAAATTTGCCACGACTTATAAATGAAATATTAAAAATGAAATGTTATTAAAAATCCACGCCAAACAGCAAACAAATCCAATGTACGATGACATGCAACTTAACAATTGATGAAATCATTTCATGAGACAATTTTTCCCATTTTTCGAATGTAAAAACCCCAATGAAATTTATATATTCATTGTAAAAGTATATTTGGCTGTCATTCGAAATTCACATTATCGCACACCCGCTTTAGTTCACCTCGTCCTGTTTACTACGAAATTTATTCGTGAATCGTTATAATTTTATTGTCCGAATTCACAGAGAGAAATTGCCCGTCAAAATGCACAACAATGTCGATGGTTCTCGAAGGGTGGCCAATAACCGCTTCAAATTGAATGCGATTGTTTTCTTTTCCATTGTAATACTTGGAATACGACCAAACCGAGACCATCAAACGAAAATCGCGCTATCGAGAAAAAATAATGCGAAAAGTTGTTGCATTGCACACAAAACACAAAATAATAGTTTGATTATCGCATCGTATTACAATATATGTATGTAAAATGTGACGAATCACGGATAAATATACAATGCTACATTCATATTTTGCCATCATTGAAAAAAGGACAATGCACACACAAAAACCATCACACAAATCGATTCCGAAGTTCGGAAAAAGAATGAAAATGAAAAGAAGTATGAAGCACTGGGTAGCAGTGGGCAGTGGGCACTTATTACTCGACATCGGCTAATAATTAACTAATAACACATAAGCTCAGCGTCGAGTATTGAACATTGAACATTGAATTCATTTGATATGAATATTGAATATAAAGCACTAAAGCATGCCAATGAAAACAATGTTGAAAAATGGATAAAATGCTCTCAATCTTTTTTGCATATGGGCTAAAAGCGATGAATCGCTTCAAACGTTTTCTTTCGAAGGTAGAATAAATTAATATCGCGTTAAATTTTGACTGAGAGACTAGCACACTCATGATTGCTTGCATTGTGCTGATATTATCGTTGTGCTAAGATTTTGTTGAACACATCACATTTTGTTTCGAGGCAATTTTTATGATTTTATTTTTGTTTTCCATAATTTTGTGCAACTCAGGGCTCTGTGTATATTATGTTAGTGTGCTCTAATGTTCGGAATTCAGATGATGTGGCCTATAAGCATATGGAACACCATTCACTGTCTACTCTATACACACAATACACAGCATCAAAATGTTAAGATGCGTTTAAAATAAGAAACGTTTGAATGAATGAAAATCCGTGAATTGGTTGTGATACAGTCAAAAATGATATGATGTGGTATGGTTTATCCAAGCAATGTGCTTGATATTTTATGAAAATGTACAAAAAGTCAATGTTGAATGTTGAATGTTGAATGTTGAATGGTACACGTGAAATCAAAAGTGAAGGGAAGATAGTCGCTGATACATACAAAACAACATATTACAGAGATAGATGAATGCGAGAACGGTATGGCTCCAGGCTGGCGGGCACTAGTCTAGCACAAATTGTTACCGCAACAATAATATTATACCATTGAATAGCAGTATATATATATACATATATACATATATATATATTCGTCTTAAGCGTGAAAGTTGGTTGATTTTCTGACATTTGTCAGCTGTGCGACAGATTTCATCCATCCATCCATCCATCCATCCATCTCTGTGTGTCCATTGAGGTGGATTGGTAAGGTAACGACTCGGTATATGGCTCCTTGTCTCCGTTTATATTAATCATTTCGTGAGTATTTTCTTTCTCTTTTTTTTCATTTTCCTGTTGTTCACAATGTAGCTTTTGGAAAATGGCTAAGATGAAAGGCTCCACCAATTGAAAAGAGAAAAAAATAGCAATGTCGCCGGTAAAAATGGTAATGACGACTGAATTTTGTGAAATTGCTTAACAAAGTACTTGCGCTTAATGTTTAAATTATATCATCTTCATATAAAATATGTATAAAACAATTGATGGAATATGGAATCATTCAAGAATCAACAAGAACCATAAATGCAAATGAGAAAACAAAGTGTCAATGTCAACAAGATTTTTGAAACTTTAGCCATTGAATTTCAATACCGTGCTCCAAATTTTAAATATGAAAATTCGATAAATGCATCTTTTATCCCGTTCAATCCGTTTTCAATTTATTACATATTTTGTTGTTGTTGTTGTTCATCGATTGTTTGCGTTTTTATGCTATTTCATGCACGTTTTCATATATAAGTGCTTTGGCTTTGTTCCGCACACACCCGTACATCTGGAGAAGCAAAAGAAAGAAAGAAAAAAAAATCTGAAAGAAAGAAAAGTTTTTCGAAATGAGGAGCAATGAACGGAATAAAAATTTCCACATAATGCCTGACAATGCCTGACAATGTCGAATAGTCGTCCTTTTTGTGTTCACCTAAGCATTATCGCTTTTTTATTACTTTGTTAGATGCGTAGCACAATATACTGGATATCAGCTAAAGGTATCTGAATAGCGTTCGGTTCGTTTGATTCGTTTGGTTTGTTTTTATGTTTGTCTGAGAGTTTTTCTTGAGAAAATCGGAAATAGATGTTCATTCAGGTTTGAGTATTTTTTCTTTTTTTTCATATGTATGTGAAGGCATTAGAAACAATGTTGTCATCGTTTCTAAAACTCCAAATAGTTAGTCAACAAGGTTATATTGAATTGAATGTATATGCGAATGTTAACATATTTGTGACGAGCATCAAACATTGATTTTTTTTTTTTATTATCGAAGCGATGATTGCATAAAATTGTTCATTTTAATTTTATTACTTTAATGCATTTTTATGTTGGAAAACATCATAACACACAACGGATTGAAAACGAATGAATAATAAAGTACATAAAAAACACACACACACACACACACACACACACACTTACACTTAGACAAAACTATGCACAAAACATCTCAAATGAATCAAAATCAATATTTGATAATAATTTGATCTTCCGATGAAATCCAAAATGCTCAAAAATTACCATAAAATGCGGTAAGCAAAAAACTTGAATATTCAAATAATCAATGTTCAGTGTTCAACGTTTCATGGTTCAATATACTCAATATAATATGGAAACCGATTGTGCCATAACTTGTTCCATTGTAATTTCAAAATAAACTCTCTCCAAACAATATATGTATATATTAATAATAATTGAGATTTTGGCATCAAATGAGTAAACAAAAGTGAACACCAATCACAAATTTCCAATCGATTTTCAATTTTAATACCTTCCGAATCCGAATCCGAATTATTTGTTGGAAAATCCATTTCATTTCTCTTTTTTGAATATACATATATCTTATACTATCAAATATTTGAATACCAATGATCAGAATTCATATGTAAAATTGTCTCAATAACAAAACAAATATTGAAATCAAAGTTCGAACATCGGCAATTTGATATACGAATTGCATATAAATGAAGAAGTTCCAATGCGTGCAACTAACTATCTATGATGATGATGGAATGAGACACAAAACGACAAAAGCTTCTAATGAATTCCATGCGGGTTTGTTTGCCATTTTAAGAATGTGAAAAACAAAGAGGAAAAAAAAAATAAACAAAAATGAAAGTAAAATTCTCAGATTTCTATACCGGCTACAAAACGCACACACACACACACACACCTAAACATATTTGATATACCTTCGACGGAAGGGATATACGCATATAATATTGTGGGCTCCAAAAAATGGAGAAAACTATGGATATTAATTTATCAGTTTTAAACTATATTGCATTTGTTACTGTTGAATCAACAGTGATGACTCAATGTTGTAACATATGTTTGGCTTTGAAAAGTTCTCTTCCTTTTCGTTTTCTCTCTCTCTC
>GL501523.1:1919476-1976524 GCA_000149185.1 Mayetiola destructor | reverse complement strand
TTTCTTCTCTCTCTCTCTCTCTCTCTCTCTCTCTCTCTCTCCAAATGTTCCAAGAGATGCTCTGTGATTCATTTCAAAGCAATGGATTGCTGAAGTTGATTTTTCTGTAGAAAATGGTTTTGTTTCCATTTTTAATCAACTCTTAAGCTCAAAATCATTTAGAATTTGTAAATGAGAATGGGCAAGAGGCGACTGAGCATGGGCCGTTTTTTGGTCAAACTTTATTACAGTTACAGTTACCTTATTTGATTTTGCTCCATTCACTAACCAAAGACCAGAGCATTTACCATATTTTTATTGAATTTAAAAATAAACATTCAAAACATTCAAAACATTCGAATCCTTCCATGCTCACAATGTTTTATTTATTTATTTTTCAAAAGGGAAAATCGAATTCACACACTTCACATTAACATATGTTACAGTATAAAGCATTCGAAATTTGAATATTACAACGACTAACTGGTTTTGAGATAGTTTCAATTTTTGGAAAATTTATATTTAGTTAAGTTTCGTTTACCTCATCATTGTTATGATATTAATATGAGTATTTTCAGTTGTATAAGCTTATGCATAGATATATCAAGTGTGAGCCAGTACGTGTTGAGCACATAGCACACCAAAACCAAAAACGGAAGATGATTTCAAAAACGCAAATGTCTCTGCAGACTTTAGTTCTAAGCTGTAATTATAGACTACGTTAAGATAAATTAGAATAAAACATCCGGAAATGTAATACGAATGCCATACACTTTATATTGATGTCTCTTATTTTGCATGGCTGTGAAAGTTAGTTGAATTGAACACAATTCATTTGGAACAAAGCAGCAGGAATAAACAAAAGACAATGCACATTTTGAAATCATCATATTTGATTATTGAAATTGAGATTCATAGTAAGATAAATGATTTGAACCCTTTGACACAAATGTAATGGGTTACAGCCGGTTCCAAATCGATTCGATTAATATTTATTCTATTAACGAATCATTTCAATTGAGAAAATCATCAATTTCAAAATTAAACATGGAAAATGGAAACAATAACAAGAACGAATACAATGGTTTCCATTTAATCTATAGCTGCAAATGAAGCGATGACTTTTGGCAAATCAAAAATTTATCTCAAAACAGATGAAACGAAAGAAATGAATCGAAAACAAAACCGGTGAATTACACGTTGCATTTTACATTTTATTTTATTTTGTGTGTGTGTGTGTGTTTTTTTCTCTCTCCACCATACGATGAAATACCAAATATCAAATCGTCAAAACCATTATCTCATTTCGCAATAGTGCAGGAAAAAAAACCGAACAAACAAAGAAATGAAAAAGGATCAAAGCTCATGTTTGGTATTCAAAAGTTTCTTTATGAATTGAACTCAATGATGTGTGCACTTTATTGTATGATGTGAATAAGAGGAAACAAAAACAGAAAAACTTAACCTAGGTATGTTTGCTTTGATCATCCAGGGAATCTATTTATCTTTATTGAAGCACTGAAATCGGGTACATTTACTTACTTACAAACAGAAGACGAACGGTATTTATAGACAACGGATTCCTAATTCCAACGAGAGACAAAAAAAAAGCAAGCAGCAACAATAAGTATGATTGATTGAAACGAATCTGAAAGAAGAAGTTTCGTTATATATTCTACATCTGAATAAAGTGGAAATCTCGACGGCGACAAGCAAAAAAAGGAAGAAATCAATGACAACATTAAAAGCTTTTATAGTTGAACAATCGAAACATTAAAATTGTATTGATTCATTGAATCGAGAAAAATGACCGCAAACAAGATGTGGAATGTGAATGATTTAGTAGCAAAGAGAAAAAAAAGCCATCAAACATGATTCAATTGTTATTCACCTTTGTTCGTCATTGCACACGTGTGCTCAATTTCCTTGGTTCCTTTTAGCATTGTCATTTTATTTTCGATTTCTTCATCATCTTTTATGTGTTGACATTCGCTTCACTTAACATGAATGAAATTTTGATTCATTGCTCATCTATCGTTGTGCGAGTCGAGCTTGGCAAAGTCATCGCTGATGTGTCGTTATGCCAAACCAAAGAATTGAAAAAGAGGAGAGAGAGAGAGAGAAAAAGGGAGCAAAAAAAAACTGGATAAAGTGAGTCAATGTCAATATACGGTAGCGAGTACAAAATTTATGAACAGATTACCTTATTAAGAGCCAAATCGCTTAAATATAAAATCATGAATTTCGAAGACACGTCAAAGCTTCTGCCGGTTCAAATTTGAAAATGACAATTTTCCCATTTTGGGAAATAAAGGACAGGGGGAACGAAAGGGTCTTCAAAAACCAAAGAAATTTCAACACACACTCACACAACAAACTTTGGTTGATTGGTTGGGTTGGTTAAAAAATGAAATCTTTTACGTATCCATTGTATGTTGGCAACAACGAAAATCGATTGTTGTGTGGCATATTTTGTGTTATTGCGGTGGCATATGCATGTCGGTGACACATAAGCAGTCATTGTTTTGTCTACAGAGTTAACATATCTTTTGTATACATTTTAATAGATATTGTAATCGTTGATGGCTGCCAAACTTAAATTGTTCAGATAATCTGTGTGTGTGTGTGTGTGTGTGTGTGTATGTGTGGTTGGTATCAATCATCTGGCATGCATTTTACATTTTAGCTACAAGTTCGAAATAGGCAAATACACAGACAATGCAAAACGAATGATATTTTCTTCAACAGCATTGAACATTCAACAGAAGCAGCAAAAAAAAGAAAAGAGTCGAAGGAAGAGGAAAAAATATCAACAAAAGCAACAATGTGAATGGCAAAGCAATAATAAGATTGCTTTTGTAGATCGACGATATTATGCGTTTGTCTCACAAGAAAATCATGTATGAAAATATACAAACATACGCACATTATGATGGATGATTAATGACATTCACATTTTGGTGTCTTTGACATATTTTCCTCTTTCGAATCTTTGCGTCAATTTTTTTTTGTTTTTGTTTTTGTTTTGTTTAATGCTTTTATGCATCAGCTTAACATCGACATACGTTCGTAATTGTGGCAGAAATATTCTATGTACGTGGAAGGTGAATTAATAACAAAAGCTGACAAAATAAATATGAATTGTTGCCTTCAGGCAAAACATAACAACTGAATTGAGATTAAAATACAATTTAACATATGCCTGTGACTCAACATAAATAAGTATTGTATTAAATTTGTTCTTAAAAGGTGATTGTGTGAATGATATGAGAATTGAAATTTGAATAAAAATATCATTCATTTTGAATGACAAACGTTTACACTGAACGATAGTAGTTGGCTGATGAAGCTATTACACGAATCAGCGAGATTGATGGAAAAAGGCTTCGAAGTTAGATTCATTCCAATTTTTAATCCAATGTAACGGCCATTTTTCTGTAAATTGGATCCTAATAGGGCCAATACCACTTTAAATGCAATTGCAAACCCTTAATTGTATCGAATTGCAAACCCCTTAAGTATACATACGTTGTCATACACTACAAGTGAACACTGAATGGATAAGAAATATGTGAATTCCCAAAATGGAAATCGAATCAAATACATCGACACAAATGTTGTCAATGTCAATTGAATGGCATGAAAATTGGCTGTTGTAAGAACGAAAGAAGAAGAAGAAGAAGAAGAAACAAATCGAAAAAAATCATTCGGTATCAATTTAGTGGAACATTGTCGACACCTGCAAATGTTTGTAATTTTTTTTTTCTTTCTTTCTTTCTTTTTTTCTTTTACCCAATAAACGTGATGCCATTTTTAACATGTTAACAATGAAGGGGAAGACAACAAACGGATAAAAAGATGTGACACCGGCACATAATATAAAAGTCCAAATAATATTACAACGATACATGTATTACGTAATAAGAGCATACAAATATAGACGGCTGTTGCCATCACCGTTGCCTCTGTCTTTACTTTTGCCTATGCCTTTTCGCTATAGCATAGCACTTTTAGCTACGTGCTACGTGTACTCCAAACAAAATTTATAAACACATAGTGTATTTCCAAAGTGATGGTAAATGGTTAAACAAAATATAAAAATTTCGACGTGTTTTGACGGAACAAAAAAGACAATACCAAATTTACAACGTACAACATTCAACACAACAGTCTCATTTGATTGGCTATAACAGGCGAACACACTCATTTATGCTACCGTTGTCTCACCACTTGAGATCCGGAATGAATATTCACTGGACAATTCACACTGGAGCCGATATTCGCATAATCAAATTCACATAGTTGAAAGAATGAGAACAAACGAGAGAAATTAGTGATAAAATGCATACCAGAGGGCCCACAAATAGAAAAAGTATCTAGATAACTGGATGAGGTTAGGGATGAGACAAGAACACAGAGTCGATATATATATTGAATGAAATTTTCCCTTTTCTTCAAAAATGCCAAGTAGCAAGTGGATTGAAAGTTACGAGTTAGGTATATTCCAATATTATTTGTCGTAAGTCGTAAGTATATTTGTGCAGACAATTATGTTTAAGCTTCGAATATGTTACATTAAAAAGGGACACACAGAAAAGGTACAGCAAGCGAACACGGTAAAATGCCAAAAACATCTGTCGTCGTCGTCGTCGACGACGTCAACGTCGTCATCATCGTAATCATCATATGGGCTAAAACCTCTACCTTTGATTTTATTTCTTATTCGTTTTATCTACAATTATTGCGTGATGGCTTATATTTGATCTGTAATGTCGGGGTCTGTCTACTGTTCACAGTTTAGTCGGCTAGTCGGCTATATGTACGTGTATTCAACAAAATTGATTTGGCATTGTTTTTTTTTCCATCTTCATCTTACTCTATATGTTATATTAAATATAATAAAAAGCATCATGATTCTAATAATAAAAATCATAGCAATAATGCGTAATATTCCATTGATTTCAATACGGTGCGCCAAATGCACAGCGAACAGATCGGTTAATTTTTTTTTCACGTCATTTTGTCTGCACTTGTTGTTAACCCCAATGAGACTTGCATATCGACGTGTATGTAATTCATTTAATGGAAAAATCATTGAATACATTATTACAAAGAAGCAAATGAGAAGAGGGGTTTCGAAAACTTTAAATGTATTCTTCACCTGAGTGTGTGCGTTTTTAATCAAGCATCAATATGATTACCATGGCAACGTAACATGTCCAATATTATGCACAGCGTATGTACATTGAACATAATATGCATTTGTATTGGATGACCCAATGAATATTTATGAAATGGCATTTTATTAAGGAAAAATCTCTTTAAATGATTGCATGAGCAGGTAATCGACTTTGTGACAATTGAATGCTGCAATCAATTACTTGGCGCCCTCAATATTGTTATTTGTGTTGAAATCGATGAGTTCGAAATGAGTATTGACTTTTGGTCGTTGGGCTGCTGTGAATTGATAAAAATAAAAGAATTCAGACAGTGCGATGGCCAATAAATGGCAATATACAGATCACCGAAACACACCGACACACACACACACTCAGTAGTATTAATGTCGTTGGTCTTTTCAAAATAAGGATTTAATCTAATTATGGCGGCATCACCTTGATTTCGCATCTGAATGAAATCCATTGTACTATCCATTGTAATACATTCAATCCACACTGAAAACAAACTGAACACAATTTTATTTAGAGAAAATATTCGAACCCTCAGTCTACACCTAAACGGATAAAGTACCGCATAAAGATTATAACCGAAAAGCTGGCAACGCATGAATTAAACTCACAATTGTTATGCATTTGATTGTCTATTTAATCGGACACAAAAACCTGGTCCGGCTTATTGCCTCTTTTTGTGTGTGTGTGTGTTCGTATATGGCATCGGCCAACAATAAATTTTCGTCATGTGAAAGAAGTATTGGAATAGAAAATTTCTGCTACAATGAATATGTATTTAATCAAGGTATTGGCTTTTCTATCTCATGTTCAACGGTTCGATTATTTATTATTTCTAATTCTACAACATGCATACCGGATTATTGTTGCTTATGATTATTATTATTCGATTTTTATTTTTTTTCCTTTTGCATTGAATTCCGTCTCGATTTTGATGCTAAAAACATTGAATTTTATTATTATATATAGATGGTATTGGTTGGATGGTTGGTTTAATGTGAAAAATCAATTCAAAACAGTATAAATAATCGGTCATTGTTTGCAACATTGTACAAAGTTAGTTGAAATGTTTCGTATTATGCATTACGCATTACGCAATACGCAATATGCCACCTAAATTTCATATTCCATGCATTAGTTGTGACTGTATGCTGGCAAGCCGAAAAATTCTATCATTCAAGTGGGACAAAGAAACGGTGTGCAATGAAATCAATGTTAAACGAAATGATAAGTCAGCGTCACAATAAAATCCACACAAGATAAAGTGCATATTTAGTCGTGTGTCACACCCCAAATGAAAATTTTTTCCCATTCAAATGGAAAACAATCGTAAAAATGTATTCAGGCTCATGACCAGAAGAAAAATCGCCGATAAACATCCAAACATGAACAAATAAGATGATAAATGAAACGAAGAGTCAAGAAGAGTGAGCAGATTGGAGCCGAATACCGAATGCAACAACCAAAAATGCTTATCGGTGCAAATAAAATACATAATACACGAGATACGTGAAACATTTGGCATCTTCTATTCACGCCATACGCCATACGCCATACACATTTGCAATACAGAAGACTACCGACTACAGACACCGTGTTACACAAAACAGATTTCAAAATCATTGTTTTTATTGTTTCAACGCGTACCTTCTATTTCACTCTTCATCATTTTCGATAAAACGCAATTTCAGTTCATACCATTTAAGTGTTTGTATTTTGAATAAATATGCATGGGCCGCCGATTTGAAATGAGGGTGAACACGGTCTGCTTTCTATCAAAAGGTAGACAATTTATATATACATATATACATGTAACTACTATATTCAATGAATAAAATGGTCGAAGGCGCAATGGTCCAATAATAACAAATTCAAATAAATACGAATTGAAAATGAAATGGTTGCTGCATCAACAGCACAAGTTTTTCATCATTTTTGTGCTAAACACTGAACATCGAACACTGAACACTGACTAACTACAAAATTTCAATGATTCATTCTGTTTAGAAATTGCATAAAGAAGGGAAAATCGACGCGGCGAGTTACGAAAACGAAAAACTGAATATAAAGATGATAATTCGATGCATGTATGTGTGAACGCCGGTGTAAAGAAAAGAAGAAAAAAAATTAGACGCTGCCAAAATAAATAAAGGGCCAAAAATATTCGCATAAACAGAACAAGTGCAGTGTCACGCATATCAAACCCCATGCATGTGGTACCATTTTCGTGTTTTGAATCTGTTTTACGATAGGTATACCTAGGCCGAGGGTGATTCTGATTATTACAATTCAAATGTTAAAATGTTCATATATCAAATGTATCACCGGCTGCGTGTTGCAGACGCCATCATTTCAATATTCAAAAAAAAAGTGGTAGAGTTTAGGCTCTTTTACTTCGGGATAATACGTTTCCAATCCAATTTGAATGCAAAGGTAAGCTACAAAGAGTGGCAAAAACCAAAACCAAAAAGAGAAAAAAAATGAACGATGAACAAAATATACATACGCGATTTCCATTCGGAACAATAGTGGATTAATGGCATTTGATTGTGATTGTCGTCG
Source organism: Mayetiola destructor (assembly GCA_000149185.1). Lineage (NCBI taxonomy): Eukaryota > Metazoa > Arthropoda > Insecta > Diptera > Cecidomyiidae > Mayetiola > Mayetiola destructor. Next base: position 1,968,794 of record GL501523.1, on the reverse strand, counting down.
AATGGCCGTCAAGTATGAGACTGATAATGGCCAACATCAACGGTATATTCACTTGAAAAGTCTTTTGATATTTTCCGTGATTATTATTATTGTTCTCCTTTGGATATATTCTTGTGTATTGTATCAGTGTGTGTGTGTGTGTGTGTGTGTTCATGGGTTCGTTTGTCTACGATCCAAAGAGTAAGCTGTTTGCATAATCTGTATAACAGTGAACAGAAGAAAGAACAACGGAAGCCATACCAAAAATTGTCCAAAATCGTCTAAATGAAAAGGGTGGAAAATGCACGTGTTTCCATTCACGATATTTATCTTATTGCCAGTATTGAATTGCACTGACAACTATTCTCCTGTGATGAGCCTAGTGTATTTATGAAATTTGAAAAGGTTATACATTAAAAGTTTGGAGCGTATTCGTTATTACGTAATGCCAGGGGTGATTCATTCCGTTTGTTGATTTGTTCATGGAACTGTTTCGATGATTTGTATCACCTATGTGTTTGTGTGTGTGTGTGTGAGTGAAGATGAATCGTGAAAAGTGAAAAGAGGAAGAAGAAGAAGAAGAATTCAAAACAAATGGGTCTGAACGCTGTATAGCGTTGGTTGAGTGGAAGACTTGGCGTTATAATGAATTTTTGCATTCAAATTCGTACGGACCGGCAAAAAAAAAAACATTTCGGCTTCAAAATGAAATATAAGTGCAGACTGCGGATAGTGAAAGAGAAGGAGAGCACGAACTGCATTCACATGAAATTTTCGTATTTGTTTACCTCTCATACTGTATATTGATACAACAAAATATGTTCATGTAACAGGATGTTGAATCGCCTTTATATTTGATTTTTCTCATCTTTTTTTCTGGTGATGGACCTTTTTGTTTTTTTTCTTTCCTAAACTCACGTACTACGTGGATCAAATTTACATTTTCGGTTTTCATTTGATGAACGAATTCGAGTGTGAAATTCAAAAAGTTCCACTGTCGAAATGAATTGAAGCAAAACACAATGAACACAATATATCAGCCAAAGGGAAGAGAAAAAAAGAACGTGCAAAAAAATATCAGCGAACGCACACAACGCCTGCAAACAAATTTTATTCGAATTCAAATAAATGAGCAGCAGACAAATCTATTGCAGCCAAATATTGTATAATACTTTGTTGAAAACCTGAAGTTCGTTTGCATTCATTGCATATCATTGTGCACTCAAAATGACCAAGATTCATGATGCACTTGATCGATTCGGATTTTGGATTTGTTTGGATTTTTATATTAATGAATGCGAAAATAAAATGGAACGCATCAAATTCATTTTGAATGCCATTTCGCATCTGGTTGTCCGATTGAAATGCAGACGAAACAATGTTCAAGAGCAGCAAAATAGCAAATTGACGGGAAAGCATGGATGGAGAGACGGCAACACTTAATTTTATTTTTAATTTGAAATTTTTTTTAGTCTCAAATGTAATCGCTCTTCGCGATATTTGTTTCCTTTGTGTGGAGTTCTCGCTGAATATAAATGCATCAAATAAATCCAATGTAAATCCAACTTTTGCTTAATTTTTGCTCTCGTCAAACACATCAACCCGAATAAGCAAAAAAAAGGAAAGATATCATTATTTTGAACGTGTTCCCAAATATCGGGAGCTTGTCTGATACATAGGTAAACTAAATACCATGCCCGTAGATAGCATTAAAATTAAAATTGTGTTCAAACATGTGACCGGTTCAGTCTATTAAATATTTTAAACACAGATTCCCTGTCTCTATGTATGTATGTTTTTAGCAGAAGTTTCAACGGTTTCTTCCGTTAATTAGATCGTGTCGGGTATTTTTCATGTTTTCTAATTTTGTAAAAATAAAAACTCGGAATCGGCCATCGCGACTAGCGGGATGTTGTTTGTGTGATAGATGGAATACCAACGGTGAACTCGATATGATGTGCAAACAGCAAACAGTTGACCAGAAACGTAATTACAGGAAGACCAGCAACCACTGAAAATCGTGCAATACGGCAACAGCAAATGGAATAATGAGCTCACAACTGTACCAAAAAAAAAAAAACGAGCAAAGAAAAGATAATTTACAAAATAAACGAAGTGAAACATTGCAGATGTTGGATCAATTTTCAAATCTACCATCGAACATATAAAACGAAAAAGCTTTTTCGAATTCAATGCTGTTGTAATTTCAAGCATTTTATTCACAAAAGAGTTCAATGTAACCAGTAACCAGTGATATGGTCGATACTCCTGAAACTTTCGGCCCCTTCCCTCATTCATTTCGGTTTTATAGACTGGGATATATTTAAATTTAGTCGACCATCGTCTTTTTGTAGAAGAATGCACGATTCCCAAAACACTTATTTCATCAAGTTTCATTTAAGTGCGGCTACCGATGTCATTCTTTCAATTTTATAAAAATGTTCGGTGAATGGACTCTGGGGAGACTTGACCAGATTTGATTCTCAATTTTATTATTATGTATACCTTTTTTTCCTCTGTTTCGGCCCCCGATCAACCATTCAAATTCTGGCATCAATAAAATTGAAACGAGCGAACAAAATGTTCAAAACAATTTTCCACGTTAGCCTTTTGTGTCCGAATGGCTGGGCAATGTATGTGTGCCTTACAAAGCAATAAATTAAAAGTATTTGAATTGAATAAAATGGAAAACGAAAGGTTTAGTTGATAGAAAATTTTGGCCCAAAGCGGTAAACCGACGACGGTGAAAGGATGAAAATAGAGGTGTGCATCAGACATTTTATGACATAAATTTAACCATAAAATATTGTTACAGTGATTTTTATCATTTGGAATTTTTTCAACTATTATCCTTTTCATCCGATTGCTGATCGAAATTTCCATTGACCATGAGCTGTTTGCGCAAATTTATTGTTTTTGGTTCCCATTCCATTATCAAGGAATAGAAGAATACATTGTTCGTGTTGTCTATACATATAACAAAATTTTATTGTAGTTGATTGTATCAGCAAAAATCAGCCATCAAAATCAATGATGATTGGCCACAACTAAATACCATAATCAGTTATGGATTCTTTCAATTCGCTGAATTTGGCATTGTATCACCTGTCGTCAATAGCAATACTTTGTATCAATTTTGTGAATAAAATAATAAGTATCGACAACCATAACTGATCGTTATGTGTGTTCGGCCAACATGTCAAATCAGCGCTCATTCAGGCAGAATTATGATAAGGGCGCTATATTTTGTAATGGTTTTATTCATTTTGTGACATTTTTTGCATCCAAAAATCAACGTAAGGTGTTTAAGCTTTTATACATTTATTGCTTGGCTATTTTGTTGCGAACAACAATATGGAAGAGATGTGGAAAATGAACAAAGGCGACAATAATGGGAAATGGGAACACCAACAACAACAACAAAAACAGCAGCAACAGAGCAGCGTCAACAAATTGCATAAATGAAATTATCTTTTGTTCACTTGATATTCGGCACGAATTTCATTCTTGACGTGAAGCAGTATCGTCGTCGTGTGGTAAAAATCTATTATGTGAACACCATCAGCGATATGATGTCAGTTAACGACCTAAAGGTGTTTCTATGGTTTGAAAATGTCTGCAAAGAAATAGAAGAAAAAAGAATAAAGAGAATAAAAAGAAAAAACAAACAAAACTGGAAAACGTTGATTGAAGACTTAAAGTGCGAAAGATGAAATGATTTTAAAGATGCAAAGCAAAAATATATGCAGGACACGATGAACACTGAACAGTCAATCGAGCAAAAACTTTTCACATTATTTTAATGGCAAATAATAAAATGAAAAGGAAAATGGTGACAACGTCGTTACCGTTACTTTATAATGTCGCACATTCGAATCATTATTCGAATGTCGATCCAAGTACATATTTAAGTTTTTCACACAAACAATTCAAGTATCGTTCAGCTCTCAGGTTGTGTGTAACAGTTGAGTGAATGGCCCCCATTCCCCCATCATAGAAATGAAATCTTCTTAATCATTTCGTTTTTATCTTGAGGCATATTTGAGTTAACGCCATGAATGGCAACGAATGTTTTACTTTTGAATTTTTTTTTTTTTTCATATTTTTTTTAATCAGATTAGGCAATGTGCAACGCAATGAAACTAACCATCCGACCATTTTCATCTGAATCGACTTTTTAAATACAATGGAAACTTTTACACATTTTATTTCGAGTCTCGTTTTAATGTTGAACATGCCATTGGAGAATGAATTTGAAGAGAAATAAAAATAGGTAATAATGAATGAAACGATGGAACGCGTTTACCTTTGGCCACTTTCGTTTACTTTTTGTTTTGTTTTTTTTTTTATATTTCCAACCCTCAGCTGACACGATGAATGACTATTGTCATTTGTACATATAATTACTAAGTGTTTGTGATGATATTTTGCAATTTTATATGTTTTTGGAGTGGGTTTTTGGTTGGAGCAGATCTTTTAGCACAGTCAAACTTAGCAGTGTCTCAAATTCGAAAATATTTTCCAGCCGTGATGAGTAAACGATGCCGCTTAATTACTCTTTAATACAGTCGCAGCTCATAAACAACTCTTCGTGTTTGCCTACTGGATCCGACTACTGGATCAGATATAGAGTAGAGTTGGTTGTTACGCACTTCTGAAAAAAAAAAATAGAAATATACAGAAAAAGATAGAGGAAGAATGGAAAAGTGCCTGGAATTGACCTCATCCTTAATCTACGTAATCGACAAAAAAGGTCAAAAAAAAATGCGAATAAATTTTAGAGAATTAGACCGACTAAGATATTACGAACAGTGAAAAGTGAACATTGAACGTTTTGCATTTGATGTAAAATGGTCTTTCACATCAAACGCACACAACGATAAATTTTATCAAAACATTACTAAATCAATCAAAATTATACAGAATGGATATTAATTGTGCATAACGGACCGAAACACTTTTGCGTGTTTTATAACTGCGTGCGTAGGCTTTTGTGGTATGCGTATAGTAGTTAAAATAGAACTAAAAATGCATATTGAATCCAATTGAGACAGTCACATCATGCTATTCCACGAAAAATTTTGCGATATGATATGCAATGACAAATAAATTTATGCAACTGATAGCAGTTTAGTTGCCACTATTTCTCTATTATGATGGATGACTAAATACGCGATACTGGCAAATCATATTTGGCTTTTGGGGCCAAATTTTGAATTATTTATTATTGACGCTTGATGCTCTGGTTGGCATTATTGTCAAACCGAATAAAATCCTCTAAAATGCGCTTAAAATATGTCCAGATCTGTAATGGTGCTACATGATGATGATGATGATGATGATTTAGTCGCTGGATCTATATGTAGAGGGCACATAGAATATGCATTTTTTGAGGGGTTTTACATTCCTGCGAAAAAAGCCTTAAATGCAACAACATTTTGTTGTTGAATATTGGCCACAATTCGTTCATGATTTTTGGTGAAAATTTTCCATTCACCGTTTGCACATGTCAATGGTTTAAACACCGTTATATCATTGTTTTGTATGAGAAATGTGAATGCACTTTAATGTGTACAGACAAAATATTGGCCAACGACAATCATTCTAATATCATGCGTTCATATCTGGTGAATCATTGAAACGCAGCACATTTTATGATATGTATGGATATTTGAATTTTTCTCGTCGTCTTTATTTCTGATGCATAAGTGCATGACCATTGCACATTTTTCAAATGGTTAAATTTCGTGAACGCCAACACAAATACTATCCAAAAGAGCAAACATCCATGACAAAATGTGAGCCATAATTCATTTTGCGAATTTGTCGGATTTTCGTTTGAAATTTAAAATGCAAAAAAAAAACAACAACAACAGCAACGCAACCAAAACCAATGTCCGTCGCGTTTATTCAAATCAAATGTAAAATAGAGAAGTGTCATTTCATTTGACCAAAACAATAGAGCATTGAACGAACATCATAAAAAAAAGTGGCCATTTAGGCCTATCAAATCAATTGTTTGACACAATTGCAAAAATCAATGCAATTGACTAACAAATCCGTACTGGATTCAGTGAAATGTAACCAGTCATAAAAAAAAGAATCGAATTGAGCGTAAAACAACGATAGATCACACCTTGTGAATGCACAAATTTGTATTTTATCAGTGAATGAAATATTGTTATCGCATGAGACACACCGAACCCAAAAAAAAAAAAAAAAAACGAAACAATCCAAATGCAGAAAAATAAGGCAACGATGAAGGCTGCGAAGAGCGTAGCTGAAAAGATATATAAAATTAAAATCAAACACACTGCCAGTCACGGTATGGCTTACAATTCCAATGAACAATGTCACAATGAGCAATGATGGATGTTTAATGTTTTACAGTTTACATGTCATATTATTTAAATATTATCTCTATTTCCATTGTGACGAATTTCAATAATTGTTATATTTGGTAGACATGATTTTCAATTAACATTTTCACATCCATCAACCGGTCAACTGTCTACAGTTTGGAGTAAATAAAAACATTTCTATATCAGTTATCCAGGCCATGAGTATGTGCAATGTGCATTGTCATTGATGCAAAAGAGTAATCCAATTTCAACCAAATGGCTATTGTTTCCGCCTGCAATTCATAAACATTTATCGAATTTATATTATACAGAAATACAAATCGTTATTTTCAATTGAATCAATGAATTTATCATTATTTATTTATTTATTTGATTTAATGTGGAATGTGAATCATAGGTGTAACATATATTTTTAGTAAAAAGGACCCTTTTTCGTATAAACACTTCATTTTCTAGGTTTAAATCAAACAGCACAATCGTTTGTGATTTTTGAATGTGAAGAGCCAATTCAAAGGCTCAAATCCACGTTAAATATCCTAGAAAATTGCTATCCAGCTTCTCTTTAAGAGCAAATAATATTATGTAATTGAAATCAAGAGAAAACGAGATTTATTAGAAAATAGCTGATGATAGAATGCAATTGCACAAAGAGTGCAATAACACTAAACAAAAAAATATATTTATGGAGACAGAGAGAAAAATGTTTTGATCATGACACATTATGATTTTTGATAAATCTTTATTTGAATCGATTCAACGTTATTTAATGATTCATCAAAAAATAATAATAACTGCAATATTTCATTCACTGCAAGGTGCATGACTTCCAAAAATCAACGAATTATTTCAAATGGAAATGGAGAAGAAAAAAAATGATCAAAGAGAAAAAAAGGACAATACCAAAGTTTATTTTCAATTCATAGTTGGTTTATATGTTTTCTCTTCTTTTTTTTTGTTGTTGTTGTTTTTGCACCGACCTAAAAAAAATGTATACAAAGATTTCTATAAGGCCCCCTCGACAAGGAAGTTCAAATCATTAATCTTTTTAAATATTCATACGAATTGCCTATTCGAATGATTTGCATGTATGAACTGTTGAAGTATGTAAGATGTGTGTTGCTTTTTATTTTTATACACTCGAATAATGCGTCGAATTCATGCGTTTACAAAAAAAAAAAAAAACAACAAAAGCAATAACAAAAAAAAAAAAAAACAAAAATCCCAAATTCACCGATCAAATGGTCCATACGAATATTTGAACAAATGGTTTTTTATTCAATTCAATAAACAATAAATAAAGATATGAATGGCAGCATGGGCCAAATGGTTCTCCGCATACATATTACAAATGATTGTTCCAATTCTAATTTAAATAAATTCATATTATTTCCTTTGCTCACTCTTTCGATTGCTCTTTTCACATTCTACCGGTTTAAACTATATTGTTATCTATTTTGGGGGGCTTTTTGGAACGTTTCACTATTATTTTACTACTACGTGAGACTAATGTGAATTGAATGCAGTAATGAATTCGAAATTTTGGCATTTTTCCCTTTTGACAAACAAATTCGATGACATTCATGAATGGACATTGAACATTAAGCATTGTACATTGAACAAACATCCGAAAATCGAACAACAACAAAAACCTTTGTCAAATATTGAATTAATTTGAAAATGGGACGCTGATGATGTTACGTTATGTAATTCAAGAAAATAAATATACAATAAAATAAGCATTAAAAAAAATGCTAATATACACGAGTCAATTAGTGTGTTTATGTTACCTTCGTTTAACGACTACATTATATCGTAGGCAATTTGGTTGGCACAGCATTTTTTTTTTTTTTTCGAGAAAAAAAAGGTTTCGTATAATTGACTGCCTGAATGGGATTGCGAGGATTGAGGAAAAAATCCACTTCAGCAAAAGATAAAACACTTTAATTTGTATTTAATCAACAGACCAATTATTTTCACGACCATTTTCCAGTTGTGTTTTGGTGGGAAATGTACCTACCGCTGAACTCACCGGAATGATCACACACTTGGCGACAAGACTAAGAAAAAGACATTGTGAAGGGGAACGCTTTCACAGCGTTTTTTTTTTCTCCGTTCCCATTTTCTTCTAAATTTCTTCATTTGTTATTCAATTTACGTTTTGTTTTATCAGTTGTTACTGTTTCACTTACTTACAGAATGTCACAGAATGTGTGCGCAGGCAATAACATTGTTCACAATTCCAGTATACCTTGAGTACGTTTTCTTTTTAAATTTGCTCGTAATTTCATTTGCAAATTAAATAAAATAAAGAAGAATTGTCGTTTTTTGTTCCCCCTTCGGCTCCGTGCTCACCATGCACATTCTGAATTTTTATTTTTTTTTCCTCCTATCCCATTCGTGGCCGAGCGGTATCTTTTTCAGGCAAGATGGATTTGCATCCGAAGGCAAAGTATACCGAAACCAATGAAAAAAAGGGTGACAAATTTTTTAGGGTAATTTGTGGTTGAACGCGAGATGCACAAGAGACAAACTCAACATTCAAACAAAAATGCTGAAAAGAAGCGACAGAATAGCAGGCAAAAAAGAATTTGAATAGAAAAAAGAAAACAATAACAACAACAACAGCAACAACGGTTCCATCGGGAAAAATATATGATTGTGATGATTTTATTATTTTTATCGTTCCGCGCTTGATTGTCAAAAGAAGTAATTTTACTAATTTGTTTATAACCGGGACAACTCTTGTTTCGAATTCTTTGTTTTGAATTTTATGTTTCACTGTTGCTGTTGTTATTATTATTTTTTTTTTTCATTTTTTTTTTCATGCATCTTTTTATGCGGTGAATGAAATTCATGATTTGAAAGCTCACTTCATGACCATTAATATGTGATTGTATTGTTTAAATTTTAATGTTTTTTTTTCCTTCACAACGGTGATGACAGTTCGTTTGTTGTGTTTTCTATTCCTTTTTTTTCTTTCTATTCAATCTTTTATTTTTGTCATTCGTTGTGGTGTTGTGGGCTACTATTAAATAGAATTCGAAAAGAGCCAGGCAATCATCATCATTGCAGAAATATTCCTGCTCGACTTCATTATCCGTTATGCAATTTTATTTTGTTTCTTTTTTTTCAAATGTGGAATAATTTTTTCCACTCTCTGTTCATCTCATGGTTCTGCATCGCACAAAATCACTTTGTATTTGCCGAAAGGGCTGTGATGACATTGGCTTTAATTCGGTCGCTGTTTTTTTCTTTTTTTTGCATTGTGCACGAAAATGAACTGATGAAAAGGACGAGAGAGAGAGAGAGAGAGAAAAAAAATTGGAGAATATGAATCGACTCCGTCCAAAGAATCAAATGAATTCAACGAATTAGAAAAAATAAAAACCACCAACGAACGAACACGGTCTCACATACATCCAATAAATAGAAGAAAAACTCGAAAATGATAATAAAAAAAAATATCCATACAAAAACGGGATTGTAATGCTAACGGTCTTCTGTTAAAAAGTGGGTTAATTCGTATTCGTATTCGTATTCGTATTCGTATTCGCTCGGAGAAATATCAGTTTGTTTTAATTGCCTGTTTTTTTTTGTTGTTTATTTGTTCTTTCTTTTGGTGTTCATCGTTGTTCGTTTCCTTTTACTCAAAATGATTACGCTCTTTTTGAAATTTCCATATCTTTTTATTCTCTGCTGACTTTAAAAACTCATATTTTTCATTTGGTCACACTTTGTCCTTATCGTGTTACGCTTGCAAGTTCGGTGCCCATTCGAAGAATCTAGTTTTCTTTCATTTCGATAGTTGCCCGTTGGACAATAGATTTTGAATTCAAATTCGTTTGCCCATTTGCCCGTTTGCATGGAATTGGATTTTCTAGTTTATTTGTTTTTTTGTTTTTTTTTTTGCCATTTGGTTGGCCATATCACACAGTTTGTGTGTCTGATGAATCTGATTTATGTCATGCCAAATGTCAACATAGTTCTGTCTATGCTTTTGTATGTAAAATCATGTTTTTACTATGAATGTTTGCCCATAATTTGTATCTCAAATGACATTATTCATTCAAATGAAACTAAATCTCATCAAACGCACATATTTAAATTATAGCAATAAAAAGAGAAAAATAATTCAAAATATCAACTTTTGGCTATGAAAAAAGAAGAAGGCTTGTCAGAATTATAAAAGAATAATGACACAATCCGAATTGAGGAGAAAAAAGAAAGTCAAAAGTGGTTCAAAGTGACACTGCATTCGATTATGATGATGATGATGACGATAATAATAATAATAATAATAATTGGGCAAAGAGAATCAACCGATAGAAAGAAACTCAAGAGACGAATGAAAAAAATGACAATCGAAACCTTTGCATTAATTTGTTTTATATAAATTTTCGAATGCCTAAAAAGGACAATGGTACGCAAGCATTGACAACCACAACGGGCAATCAAAACGGCGAACCATCCATTCAATTTCTAAGACAATTTCGAATATTCATCGACCACGAGGGATTAATATAATCACCCTTCATCTATCTATAATGGTAATTCTTGTAATTAAAATTTTCATTCCGATGATCGTTATTAAACCATTAAAAAAATCTGTTTAAAATTGAATGGCATTCAGCGGCTACCAAAACATTTAAACCAAAATGAAAAGAACGTGTGTATCCGGCCACCATCAATACAGAAGATGCTTTTCAAATTATGGATTACGAGTTACGAGTTACGATTCGACGATATGATAAATAAAATAAAGCGAAACATTTTTTTTTTTAAGTGAAACACGTTTTTTTCCTTCTTTTCATTCGTTTATTCGATATTCTTTTCATCTTTGGCCATTTCATCTAATTCATTTCATTCGTCGATTTTATTTCCATTTTAATTTTCATTTGTGGTCGAATTGAGTGATGAATCTTTTTGGTTTTTTCTATCGATGCTGAGGTTTACATTCATTTATTAATGACGAGCCGCACGATCTGTGCAAATTTGTATGCTTTGAATTCACTCAAACGAAAGTCCTCCGGGCAAAAGTGGCATTTGTATGCGTATGTCACATAACGCACACGCATCCGAATCGGTCTTGATAAACGATTTGGAAATTTATTTACATTTTAAATGAGTGCCGAATGCCGAACATTAAATTATCAAAATAACCGTTTGAAAATGATCTTTTCCACCGATACACACACCAAATCATAAACAATAATTATTATTATTACAATTTTAACTGTTATCGTTTTATTGTGGTTGATGATGAATTAAATGATGGACGGCTGCCATTTTTTTCTTTCGTTTCTTTTCTATAACGAAAACAGAAAAAATTAGATTGAATGATAAAATCACCAAAAATTCAAATAACAAACGCATTTAATTACAAAGGGTGAACACCATTATTACAATAGTTTTGGGAAAGTGAGAGGCAGCAAAAAAAAATGGAACAAATATTCATCGATTATCATGGAATATACAGCATGTTTATGATTTTGAACGATCCAGTTGGATAATTGATGTCAATAAATTATTTTTACTTGGGATAAAAACGAAAAAACTTTGTTCTAATATCGTTATTGTTCAAGGGACACTCTGGATCCATAGTTTTTGGTTTTTTTTTTCATTTACCTTTTCGGTGTTGGGGATACATTTTTTCCATCCTAATAATGGGTTTCATTTGAATGATCTGTACACTTTTTTCCAATACTTTCATTTTAGCTTCAAGGCTTAATTCATGACGAGAAAAACAGTCAATGCAATAGAATCTGCACACAAAAAAAGGAAATCGGAACGAATCGTTCTTTTTTCGTTCGTGTTTTGTTTGTAACTGAATTCGATTCATGTAAATAATGCCATAAAAACGATTGTTTTTCGTTACTCACTTGTGTTATGCCACTGTTCACTTGAATTCAACGCACCAATCGGTACACCCAAACACACCGTTTACAGTGTTAAAAGATTTCATCGTGCCCCCAAAGAATGAAAGAAAGAAAGAAAGAAAAAAAAAATGAGAGAGGAAAGGTTTTTCCGAAATGTATGACGATGATATAAACCCAATATCAATAACAATATTGCCATCAGCCAAAAGCCAAAATCAATCTCATAACAAAACGTTTACAATTTATGGAAGGTTAAAACAACCGTTGAATTCACATTTCTACATTCATGCAACAACCGTTGAATAGAAAAAAAAAAAAAAGAAAGAAAATATATAAAAACAAATTGAGTAACCGGAGAACCAAAGACAATGAAATGATTACAGATACGCACGCACGCACACACACATCGACAACCAAAGAGAATGAAAAAAATCCGAAACCATAATGGTTGATGGTTTGATGGTTGATGTGTGCATAAATCCAATTTCTGAAAGATATTCAACCATAACATGTACCTCTTTGTCAAAAGTAACGGATAAAAAGGTAAAATAATCTCTTCATTCTTATCATCATTATATGATTGTTATCAAATGTTGACTACCGAGATAACCAGGGCGAAAATAAGAAAAAAGAAAGAGAGAAGCATTATCCCTTTTTTATGTGCCAAGGGAGCGATATGCAAAAAGAGAGGCAACTTTGAGTGCAAATCGAATATGATTTTTTATTCTCAACATCAGTGTACTGTGTACACTGTACAGTATACAGGCAATCGAATATCGACAACATTATTTTACCTCTTGAGCCTCACCGTTCACTAATATCCATTTGTTCAATCGAATCGTTTAATGTAAATGCCTTGATACTTGATAACCAATAGATATTTCTCCTGGTTGTTATAAATACTGGTGGCTGATGTTGATACAACACATACCATGTTAATTTCAATACTGATTTTTGGCCTTGGTTTTTGCATTTGAATGCAAACACTTTTCAGATTCACAGACTCAACGGATTGGATCCGATTTGAGGCATTTTCGACAAAAGGTTCAATGTGAAACAATTTTACCATTTAATAAAATGATTGAAATTGAAGAGAAAAGAATCAGAGCATATCGTCTCATCAATGGCATGCTTTCATCATCTTATTATAGATTTTCAAGTATATTTATATACAATGGATTGCCGCAGGAGATAATAAAATATAAAATATTTAAATATGTGAATGGTGAAAGCGTTTATGAAAATATAGAAATATGGTAAAACGGTAACAGTGGTAAACGTGGCAGTGTACAACGTAATGTAAAGAGAAAAACAAACAAATAATAAAAACAACAACAACAACACACACACACACACACATTGGTGCAGATGATACGGGATATTTGCAATCAAAAGGAACATAATGAATCAAAATGTTGGCTGGCGGATGAATGAATTGCCGAAACGACAATGGTTTGAGAAAAACGAGAGATACATGTGTTTATGATATACATTTCATGTTTACATGATTGAGTTGTAAAATGAGAACGTTTGCCATTTCGCTGAAATCTGAAGCATCCGATGCGAAATTGTTCTATGCATGCCATTTCGTTGTAATAAACTTTATTCCATTTCGCTGCGGTTTTTTCTCATCATCATCATCATCTTCTTCTTCTTCTTCTTCTTTTTTTGGATTGTCGAACGAACGAAGTGCCGATGATGAGCGATTACTATCAAATAGGATATTATGGCATCATCATAATGGTTGTGATATAATGGAATTATACAAAAAGGTATGCGGTATGCGTAATTTTTAATAGTTTAATAGCAAATTGTTGTGCAATTTACATATTGGTTTTTGATGATGCCGCGAATTCAAATTCCATTGCAAAGAATTTTGCAATTCATTTTTTTCATTCTTCGCTATCCGTCGAACGCAAAATTATAACGCTGAACATTTACTTAAGGATTCAAACATTTTTTTTTCCGGCTGCAGGCAATTTTCTTATTAAAACGCTTTAATCTATTTTGAAGCCACTTCGATCGCCTTTATTATGTGCATTTGCGAAAGAATAAAAATAAAACATGTATAAATGTTCCTTTTTCTTCTTCTTCTTCTTCTTGCTCAACTTGTATTATTATTTCTGGTATGGCTTCAACCGAAGCAGTTAAATGGGGATGAAATACTTTATCATTAAAATTAATAACTCAATAAAAGAATTTTAATAAAAATATCGAACGTTTGATGTGCTTGCTTTGAATGTTTCTGTGCTCACTACTAACTCTGCCGAATAGCCGACAAAGTTATACAGTTTTCATTTTGATCTTCACTTGAGGAAGCATTTATTTGTTATGAGCTCAGTCAGCTCATAGTCTGAATGAATATTAAAGATTTAAGATTTAGTCATTGATAGCATGTGAACTGTGCACTCTGCACTCTGTGCACCTCCTTTATATTGCGCCCAATACTGAATATTGTGACAATGTAATATTGTATTATTTGTGCGAAAAAAAAATAAAATAAAATAAAATAAGAAAATGCCATGAATGCGAGAGTATTGTGACCTCGGCATTTATTCAAACGACCACAATATTTGAAACAATCCATTAGACTTACCTTGTCTGAAATTACCGATAAAAAATCATGCTCGAAACGTCCGGATGCCACATGGAATACATTATTTTCATTTCAATTACAATGGAATTATGTGCGATGCGAACAATTTGCAACAAGATAATAATTGTGATTATGTTGGATCAACCGAAATGATTGTTTTCGGAACAGACAAATAAAATGCATTTGATGTAATTTATTGCGGAAAACATTTTTAGAAATGGTATTCAGGTTGATGCCGTGAGAATGAGACCTGAAATGGAAATAAAATACTGAAATTCGAAATTGAAACGCAAACGGCCAATAGCACGAAATGTTAACTCGAATTTTTTCTCGCTTCAAATCAGTTTGATTTTCTACGGTTTTTCTTACTGTTCCGAATTATTTCGGAATTCATATACATTGGAATTACTTGTATATTGTACATTTGGCCTGGCCACTTGAAACGCATTTATAGATCCATTAGAAGTCAAAGATAAAATCCATTCACTTATCTATTTTCGTCCTAATTCAGATTTAATGGTGAACGTGTACCAGAGGTCAACCGGTTGGCACAAAAGACGAATGAGCAAATGTGTAGACGGATTTCAAATGTCTGATTTTACTGATTCCCATTCTCATGACTGAATGAGAAATGAGAGACGACATGAAAAATTCAACAACTACAAATAAGTGGCTCCGAAAGATTGCCCGTTACCGCATCAAAAAATTGCTCCATAATAGAGTTGTTGTGTGCCGTGTACGTATTGTGAATGACATGGCCCGTTTACTTTTTACCCATGTGTCGTACATGTGAAAAAAAAGATAGATTGCTGGTATTTTCATTCATATACGTTTGTGTGCGATGGTTGAAGAATATCCGAAATATTTCTTTGTCTTGATTGAGGATAAAAATAGTATTGTTTTTACGTATTAACTTAAAGATGCGTGGAGTTCATGAAGATACCGACAACCGAGAAACGCACATCTATATCTGTTTGCCTGTTTGCCTATTTGCAATGTGTACAAGGTACATAGGATTTAAGATGAAATGAAAGGACTCATTCACCGTTTCAATATCGATATGAATAGCAAATCCACATTAAGTTCATTCATTTATTCCCGGAATCTCTTTCAACTGGCCACATTCATTACATATTTGTTTTTTCTTTTATTTTATTCGACTGTTTTCCTTTGCTCGGCTATTATTATTTCAACATACAGTGGAGAGCGCGGAGAGTTATCGTTCATTCGTTTTTCTTTCGTGTCATTTACAAAATAAACAATTTTGTGGGCTATAAATTTGCTGGTGTTCTTATAGCTTATAGTAAACGTGGAAATGGTCTCAATTGATGAAATAAGTGGAAAATCATAAGGCTGGCCCTTATTTTTCTTCACTGTTTCTTTCGTTATCAGATCAATGCATTACGGAAAAAAAAGGAAATATCATATGTTATGGTCCTTAAGATGCCTGAAATCTACATATTGTCTGCATCTTTTTTTTTGGGAAAGTTTTCTGTCATGTGTTGGCACCAAAAAATAAGATTCCAGATATTCTGCGATCTGAGATTGTCTACATTTTATTTGTTTGCATTTTCATTCTTTTGCATTCATTCAGTTTGCATTAACATACTTAAGTATGTCTTACACGTCAATGACGGTTTCAATTAAAAATGGTACACAATACACAATAGATGGTATAAATTGTATAAAATAGAATTTAAGAGCAATTCATTAAGTTGGTTGCGTGGTTAATATGCCAATCAAAGTGAAAATCAATTGAAAATGAATGCTCCACACATATTGTACTGTATTATCCAACATTGAAAGTAAAACTCAAACAAAATCAACGTTGAAATTGTTAGCTTTTTAAGCCAATCAATGCAAGCGGCATGACTTTCACACGAGAACCATGACAGGAAATTATATCCCGAAGAATCTCAGACAAAGTGAGAATGTATTTTTAATTGAAAAATAAAATTTAAATGTCGTTAAGACCATTCGAAACCGTAATAATTTTGTTGATGTTGAAATGATAAATAAAAATAACTTTTTCTTCCTATTAAACAGTGAACTTGAAAAGTGGTTAAAACGAAAGTCATAAATTTTGTTCTGTTGAATGGTAAATGTACATTGTACATACGTAAAATGCTCATAACAGCAATACTAAAAACACTCCACAGATCGGCCTTCACCGAAACGATAGTTCGAAATGGCAAACCAAAATAATTAGCAACGGAAGGTCTCAACAATTAGAATTTCGAAAAAATCGAAAATTGTCTGCAGTGAAAAAATGGCCAGGCTTAGGTGCATGTGTTCTAAATTTTCTCGACGTCGCATTCATTTGTTTGTTTTTCTCTTTCTTTTCTTTTACTGAATTTTGTATCGCATGTAAAACAATTCACTTTGAACCATCGATTTTTGTTGTAAAAATTTTTACAATGTACACAAAGATCTTTTGGCTACCTTTTGGCCAAATGAGCGCATTTTTGACCGGAACACATGTCTTGGATATTTGCCAAGAAAAAAAAAAAATGAAACCAGAGTTTTGTATGGTTTTATGTGTGCGCTTGTCTTTTCCATAGAAATCAAATGTACGACGTAGACAGGGGATGCTATACGATGCATAACCATCCAAATGGTGTGCCATGTGCCATTTCAATTTTATACTAAATTCCTCGAAACAAAACAAAACTCAAACAAACGTACAATGAACAACAAAAAAATCAAATTTTCGTGCAACAATAATAAATGAACGAGCAAAATAATAGTCAAAAAAAAAGGCAAAAATACGGAAAATGAGAATCAACTGCATACCCATAGTCAGTCAGACTCACACATTATGCCAATCTGATCGAAGGAATGAACGTCGAGAAATCTATAAATGAGCCCAGAATCAAAGTGAGTGCAGCCTCAACGACGACGGCATCGGTAAAAGAGTTGCCAACAAAAATATAAATGAATGAATTGAGAACTGATTGTTCGGTATGCGTGAAGATTGCAACACGAAAAGGGTAGGAGACAAAAAGTAAATGTTTTTTTTTTGAAAACAGAAAAAGAACAAATCAAGTAAATTTCGGCGAAAAAAAAGCTAAATATAAAGCGGAAAACGGTAAATCTTTGTGGTCATTAATCGCTGTATTCCACCTTATGCTATATGTGATGATTAAATGTGAGCCTTGAGGTCGAAAAATCCTCTGCCTCTCCATTGCTATGTTATTTTATATAAAACAGCATTGGCCCATGCAAAAGAGAGCCAAATCATTTGGGCAGACTAAGTAAGCCCAACCGTCAAATATATCTCATTCAAACGGTCATTCGTTGGCCAAACGTGAGTCTGACCAAACATAGAAATGAACCAAAAAAAAAAAAAAAAAAAATAGTATAATAGTAAAACGAATTCATTTTGCGGATAATTTTTGGCTTCAGAATCTTCAGATCCATAACTACAATTTACACATGTACAATGCACATGAGGCTATTTTCAGTTTCTATGCTATTTAATGTTTGATGGCATGTTACAGGATCTTTTGATGGTTCATTCTCCTTTTTGTTTCCATTCATTTTCATGGTTTTGTGGCCTTTTTTTGTGTGTGTCCTGTTCTTATGCATGAACTGATGAAAAATTGCCGACAAATACTTTTCTCGGTGTATTTCCCAGCCCATATGATACACAAATGTATGTGTGTGTACCGTTTACCGTTTATCGAACTAGCATGTGCAAATGGTTTAAAACGAATGAAACAGCAGCATCACCGAATGTTCGATGCTTGATCGAGGTGAGCGATAAGTGGATCAACACAATTGCATATGGCATAGACGTGATGTCGTCGACATTTAACAGCTTTTTATCTACCGTTGAACGAAAATCGAAAAAAGATTTATGTAAGTTTTTGTCTCGACTTTAGTCATTCAAATTATTCGAATACACCGTTTCATGGGCAAATATTTTCCGATATTGTTCCGTTTCCATTTGGTCGAATGTTTGGTTGGCTTCAGTTGTAATGCTGTGCCATTTAAACGTACGTATACAACATGTATGCATAGTGAATAGTGAGTGCATGGCCCATACTCGAAACTCCATTGGATTTTATTTTTTTTTTCACCGTTTCTATTGCAATTTTGGTTCGCAACTGACATATGTTGCTGCTCGTTTTGGAAATCATTTTAATCTGCTGTTCCGGTGTGATAAAGCATTGCGATGGTTTAATAGACAACAACAACAACAGCAAAAAAACAACTATCACCAAATGTTTCAGGTGGTTATATAGACACATGTAGGTGCCATCTATACTATAATAATCTATAGCGAAAGCACGATATATGAAATATGGTCGAACATTACAACATGTTAAGACAGTTAGACAATCTTCTATGTTATTCGATTTATTTATTTTCCGGTTATTATGTGTTATACAAAAAAAAAATCCAAGTGGCAAAACGATCAGGTTGTTTGATTCCGTTTAAATTGAGAATAATGTTCGAACAGCTTGTCTGGATGTCAAATCGGTGTCGAAAGTTCATGATGTTATTGGATTCCGTTATTATTCGGTTGAACGAATCAATGGATTTTGTGGCAGTGATTAGAACTCATGTTTTTTGTAGATAGAATTTTTTTTCTTTTTCGTATCAAATTCAATTTACATATCAATACAGTATCATTTACAATGAACAAAACTAATTGAAAATTAAAGATTCACATCGATTCAATAATTTCAGAAAAAAAAAAAGAATTAACGGTGTTCAGTGTTCAGTGTTCATTGTCTCCAACGACAGATTCATCGAGTAAATTGAACACTTCAAATTTAATCATATTAAAGTCTTTCTGCTTTTTTTCGGCGGTACACGGAACACAATTCACAAAGATCCTCAAAGAATTTCAGACTCAATTAGAGGCAATAGAACTGTTAAGCAAAGAGAAATTGTGTCCGAACAATTGAATAAAAAAGAATAGAAATGGAAAAAAACCATCGCGTCGCATAATCTTAAAAAAAAGGACAATCAAGAAACGCATAAAAACGCGACTATGATGAAAAAGACGACACAGTGCAATTGTTTCATTGTTTCGTTTATTTTTTTTTTTATATTCTTTTATTATTTTGACTCCGTTATTCACTCGTCTATGTTTTTTTTTGTTGCCCTTTTGTTTTATCTAGATAATGTTGATGACGTCTTTCGTCTCACGGTATGGCTGGTGTGAATTGTGAATATTCATAGCATGCGGCAACGGTTAATTTAATATAGTTTTCATTTCCCTAATGTGTCTAATATGAAGCTTGAAGCTCATTCGAAGACAAAAGTTCGTGCACCTCTAATTGAAAAGCATAGCAATAATATAATAGATATGCGAATGCTGAAAATTGAGCCAGCGATAAGACAATCCAATAAAATTGAAAGGAATACAAAAGCAACATGAAAGTAACAAGTGCACCCAAAATAGCAACTAAAAAGATAGAGAAACAAAACAAAAAAAACAAAAAAATGTATTCAAAACAGAATGAGATGAAGAGAGCACACTGATCCATGTATTACATGTTCAATTCTGGTGTGGATAACAGTAATCATCATAATAATCGTGACACTTTTCATGCCAGTGCCCACGATAAAAGGAAAACTTTGATGAAATGCGTTGAGCTTATTTGAGGAACAAAATAAATTCAAAGAAACAATGGCGAAAAAGAAGACCTGAATATGCCTCTGAAACTTAAATACACATAGAAAAGAAATAAACCGAAGAAATTATATATTTAATATTATATGTATACATATATGAAAAGAAAGAAAAAACAAAACACCGAAAAACTTTTCGATCCCTCTTCATCTTCACTTTAAATTCAATGACAATGAGAACGGAATGGCGACAAAGTTCACAATTCCATGAAAATAACAAGAAAGTAAAGAAAAAAGTTATCACTTTAATAAATGTACCTTTGAAAACCAGAAGAAAATTTTTTTTTATCCTTATACACAGACACTTTCAGTTCGATAGAGAACTCAAGCTGTTTAATTCTCTTTCGTCTCTTGTGCTCTGCAATTTTCTATAAAGAAATCCCTCATCCGAACGATTGTGTGTTGGGGCCAGTGTATGCTACGATTTTATTTTTTTTCTCACGTTGAATTAAGCTGAAAATGAAATAATCCCAAATACAGCCAAAACAGATGAGAATGGGAATGAGAAAATTATTAAATAAAGTTGATTTTTTGGTGCCGGTGTCTGATGGCATTATTAAAAGTGTTATCGCTTCACTTGCATGAATGCTAAATGGATTTCATTCCTAATTGAAAAAATCTGTAAGGATCAATTAAACATGAAAAATGAATTAAAGTTTCGCTTCTTTTTTCTTTTTTTTTTTTTGGTCTCTTCATTTGTTCTCCGATGCTTTCGTCTCCCCATTTTCCTTAAAAAGCACTTACAATCCGCGTCAATTGCTAAAAGTTTTTCAGGTAGTGTGACGTCTTTTGGGGCCAATATCATCAATTCCATCAATTTTCCCTTGAATCAACTTTAGCAAAAAGATTACCATCATTTCAATGAGATTTCATAACGAAACGGAAATTTGAATTTATTTGACAATGACAAAAATGTCGATATTTGAATATGACCGCAATATCCAAATGAGCATTCATATGTATATCAAGTTTGCATTTTTGCGTTTGTACGCAAAAAAACTCACTTGGATGATTTTGGTCACTTGGTCGGTTGGTTGGTTGGTTGGTTGGTTCTTGTGATATTATATCGTTGACATGAAATGATTTTCGCTGAATGAAACAGTAATTTAGAATTGTGTAATCTTGTCAAATGTGTTCGTAAAGCATTCGATTCCATTTGATGGAGTTGCAAGCAAGTAAATAGAACGAGTACATTGCCATACACGATTATACACACACATTGGATAAGCGTTCCAAAGCTGAAAAATTGAAATCACCAACTAAATTCATTTAGATTTAGTGTGTGAGATAAATAGCAATTAGGTAGAAATTAATAGAGCCAAGTACGAGGAACATGCTTCTTTTGTTGTTGCCGCTGATTCTCTTTTACTTTTTTTTTCTTTCTATTTTAATTTTTGGCTATATTCGCATTACGATTGAATCGGATCGGATTGGATTTTATCTCCTGTTTGGCTATTTTCCATACATGAACTTCACATACCATACAATCACACATACACATTGAATGGATATTATGTAGCTTTACTATTTGATTTGATTATAAAATTACGCCAAATTTTGTGCACAACGCATACAAAAACATTAACCAGCATAAAAACGTACCCAAAGCAAAATTGAATGTTCTCGTTGATTCAGCGTCGTCTGATCAGATATAAGCACATATTAATAGAACATTGTAGCACCGATCGTATCGTTGATTTTCCGTATGCATACGAAAATACCCTGACTTAATGGTCTTCTTGCACTGACTTTCTTTCGATCATGATGATTTCGAAACAATTTTGATACCGTAAACGAAACAGTCAACAACGCAAATTTTCATTCTGAATGCGACAAATTCGTCAAACACCTCTGCAACGGCCAAAGAGAGAAAAAGAGAATCGCCAGCGTGTAAGTAGTGTAAAAGCAAGGGTTCTGGAAAGTCCCATAATGTAGTATAAAGAAACCCGTGTTTTTATACTACTCGTGTGTTCAGTTTTCAGCATTCAGTTGGCCGCTGTGTCGTCGAGGTGAAGACGAACGTAAAACAATCAGAAATTCAACATGAAAAAAGAATCAAAAATCATTTTGAAAAAAATAGACACACCAAACTATTCTTGTGGTTGACAAAATTAAACGGGTTTTTCTCTTCAACACTCCGGCACCAGTTTCAGAATTCTGATTTGGTATTTGGTATGCCATTTGATTTTATCTAAAGCTTTCATTTTACCCGATCTTTATTTCCTAGCATGGTTTGTGTCGCTTCTCCTTAGTATTTATATTATTCTTCTTTTTCCTTTTTTTCTTCTTCTTCATTGAGGTTTTATATCAAATACTCACATAGTATTTTGTCCTATACAAGACCCATACATATGGATCTTCATTCTCCTCCATCCATCACACACTATTGACTATTTCGTTTGAAAATCTTCACTACATTCATTCGTATATAAATAATAGCGAAATGAAGATTGTTTGAGATTGAGTTTGCCG
The DNA here is from genome assembly GCA_000149185.1 of Mayetiola destructor. Taxonomy (NCBI): domain Eukaryota; kingdom Metazoa; phylum Arthropoda; class Insecta; order Diptera; family Cecidomyiidae; genus Mayetiola; species Mayetiola destructor. The sequence goes on along the minus strand of GL501523.1, from coordinate 1,945,863 downwards.
TGCTATTTTGTTCGAGAGACTTTGTGATGTTTATCAAATTTCTCGTGTGATTTTAGTTTGTGAATGTTGTTTGGTTTTTATATGCAAAAATATATGTTATATCCGTATGTATGCTTGCTGCTACAGACCAATGAATGCCATGATGAAATTTATGGCATAGCTAAAAAGAATTGTGACATTGGGACGGCAAAAGAAAAAACAAAAATTACCATTTTTCTTTTCTTTTTTTTTTTCTATTTGATTTTTCTTTTGTTGAACACGAGCGTTGTGTCATTCGGCATGGGTAAATGTGATTGCCTCGATTGAGAGAATAGAGGGATGGCTATACATACACCAATCGAATAAAATGATGCGAATGAAGAATATTCAGAATCTGAAATTTGGATGTGCAGTGCCACATAAAATGTGCTTATCTTTTGTAAATCTCTTCATTTGCATTTATGTTTTGACGAAATAACCAATTGACTTTCGCTGATATTAAATTTTTTTTTCCTTCTCCTTTTTCTTTTATATATTTTTTTACTTTTGAGCTCCATTCATTCGTGCGTTCTCCATGTGGTACAAAATTGACGCGCAAATGGTCCTAAGCTTTATTCGGTATACCTAAATAACATAAATAAAATAAACGAAATGAATTCATAGGACTATAAAATAGATCACGTTTAATAGGCCTGCATGCAGACAACACAGTTTCAATGAGCTACTCAAAAATGATGTCCATCATAGCCAAGGCAAAAAAAAAAACAATATAAAATTCGAACACAATGAAATTAATTCTAAGTATTTACAACATTTGAAATAGAAAAGAGATGAAGATTCCATTGCATTGCGAATGCACCAATATTATTATTATTATTATTTTTATTTTTTTGGAAAAGAAAGTGAATCTTTCTTGTCGTTTAGAGATTCATGATAATTTTATTATTTCAGCATGTTTCAGCGTTTTAGACTGAGAAAGAATTCAGAATCGATCTGACAGTTTGATGAACTTTGATATAAATGCCATTGAAATCAGCCAAATGAATTTTCATTTCTGATGCTAATTCGGTTTGAAGAAATTCAATTTTGCTGTTAAGTCGCGAAAATCTAATGGAAGGGAGACGAAAAACCACAAACAAACAAACAAACAAAAAACGGTCGAATTTAGCATCGTTCCTTCAATTGAAGAAATGAAATTTTGGATCAACAAGAGAAACAAATAAAAATCGAATCTGAACGAGAATATAAATGTTTAACACAGTGAAACAATTTTAAGATGTATAGCAAAATTAAAAAATATAATGTTGAGCGCAACCGAAGCCACATCCACCGTATTCATATCGAGGCCCACAAATCAAAAAAAGTTCACGTGAACCCAAACCATATGGTAATTTCAGTTCATTAGTTTACATAATGAGTTAAATAAATATAATTCTAAACCAGCTCAAATGCGGATGTTGACATTCTTCGCAAAATTGCCTACAAACATAAGCAGCATGCCCCCATCCAAAAAAAGAACGCAACAACCATATCACTGAACTCAATTTGCCATATAAATCGGAAAAGGTTACAATAATTCATCAACGTATCCTGTTCTTATGATAATTGCAAAGGTTTCAATGCTTTGCCCATATATTTTCACAACAAATTCATATTAATATCAATTATACGGCTCTTATTATTATTGCTATTATTATTATTATTATTATTGTTATTATTGTTTTCGTTGGTGATGCTGTTGTTTTGAAATTCTTATTGCTTCTCACAAACTTTTTCTTTATACATTTTGGGCATTGCAGGCTATGTTAAGAAAACTAATACCAGCGAAAAACAATAAAAGGACCATTGTGACCTCTCAAAAGAAATAGATTGCAAGAGTGGATGGCGAAAACTACCGAAACCTGTCCATATTGTTTTGGCACGAGGGTTATTCAACAACATTTAACATATCAATGGTTGTGAAACAAAGCATATACAATAACGCAACATTACCATTTACCATTGTCTATGACTTTGCCCATTTTGAATTTTTCCTTAACTGAAACAAACAAACAAGCAACAACAACAACACATTCCAAACCCTAAAGAAAGGAGAAAAATAAGAAAGAAAAAAAAAGAAAAAGAAAAAGCGTAAATTATATTGAAATTTGTATAAATTTACCCCCTGTTGATGATGTGTTTGGTGTGTCTTTAATTTATATTAATTTATTGCAAGGTTTTGGTCGTTGTTCTTTCAGAACGTTGTTTCTTCGATGCGTACGCAAAGTTCGACAATATTCCATACTTTTTTTTTATTCTATTTTCTCGGCTCTTGGCATTGTCTCTTTGCATAGCTTTGACTAAGTTCTTTGGGAATTATAATGACATTGCTGCTGTCCATTACTGGCTGTTATTGTTCACATTCATTTTTTTTTCTCTACTTTTTGCACCACACACACACACACACACACTTGACAACAGTTGAGCTCAATGTAAACGATGGAAATTATTTTAAGTGCGTCAAACGGCAAAAGTAAATTATTATGGAAAAAGGGGAACCTGTTCATGTTTATGTTTCTTGTAAGTTGGATGATGTTACGCTCTTGTCTTAGGGAATATTGTTTTTGTTTGCATATTTGTGGAAGTCAGTGACATACCGCGTAAGATATACCATTAACTCGTGAGTGTTTTATTATTGTCACGAATTTCAAGACATTGGTACATTTAGGGCAGTCTTCTTTTTTTCTTTTTTTTTTTTGCTTCTTCTTCCTCATCGATTTCTTCTTTTGGGTGTGCTTTTCTGTCTGTTTAGCAGTCAAAATGACTACATCAATTGCCAATTAGCTTGATGATATTTACATGAATCACACGACCAACCAACACTTTTAGCCAAAAGTGAAGAGAAGAAGAAAGAAAAAAAACCACGGGCTTGAATGTTTTGGAAATGATAAGTCAAGACAACACACCACAAAATTCATTTTTATTAATTTACTTCGAAGGCTTGCTGTTAAATGTTTGACACTTAAGATGATTTGTGTTCAGTGTTCAGCGTTCACCATTCACATTCTATTTAAGAAAATTAAAAAGCAATTTCCAACGACACCTAATTCATGTTATCATTATTATTATCATCATCGTTGCAATTATTTATCATTGATCATGTTGTGTCCATTACATCTCGCCCTTTTTATTTTACACTTGCCAATTTTACCAATTTTCTTTCTCATATTGTAACAGTTCACGCTGTTTGTCATTATAATTGTTATGATGAATTTCATCAAATTGATAACCATCTTGAATTGCTTTCTACCTAAGGCTGATGGAAACACAACATTGAGCATCGTTTATTTGGCGGAGCGTTTTTCGAAAATATGTTTGTGTTCGATTTAGGCGTCAACAAGCCATGGCATTCGAATGAACCATTTAGGTGAAAATGGATACAATAAAATGACAATTCAACTACTATTGCCGAAAATCATTTAACTTTTTCTATTTTAATCTTTTTCCCATTGAACAAATGTTTTTTTTTTTTTTTTGTTGATTCGCAAAACTTGAAGAACATCAAACTAATAAAAGAAATTGAAAAAAAGAAAAACTTTCGTTCAAGTTGGAAAAAAAAAGAAGAAATTGAATAAAATAAATGGTTTCAATGATTAAAGCTTATTTTTCCGCATTATTTTCAAAACTAATACTTTTCACGCATCTTAAACAAATTCCGTACACGGAAAAGTAATAAATGACAGACTAAAAATATGGATTATTTTTTTTTGTCCATAGCTGCAAACTGCACACAGGATCACATATTTATATCCCTAAAAACAAAATCGACCACATTTTCAACATTTTGTTGTTGTTTCATCCGAACTCTACATTATCCTATAATCGTTTCAATTTTCCGATTCAAAAAATACGGTTAACCGCAAATGATTGATGAACATAACATAAAATATCCAATGCTTATTCAATTTATTTATATGCCGTACGCAAAGGTGCAAAACAACAATTAATCGATTGAAATTAAATGTTGTTTGGTGCAATATTTCGTCAATAAAATGCAGTCGATACTCGATGCTGATGATGTTATACAGCCAATGGCTGTTAATTCCATTAATATTATTGAATGTAAAACATGTTTTCATTGCAAATAGGAAACAGTCGGTTGATCTTTGGTTTAATGAATTAAATCTGCAAAATCGTTTGATTGTTTATCAATCAAATCATTCAAATAATTGGCACACTCATCATCAATATACATAATAGATTCCTGTTCGAAGTAGAGTATCATCATCGAAGAGCGATTGACGCAATGATTTAGTTGACATATAGAACATCAAACAACGAACACAATATACACGTGCAACGTTTAACATACAACATGCAACGTGCAAGTGTGACCAAACAAAAAAGGCTGTGTGTTTACCTGTTTTGCATAAGTGCTGTTAATGTCTATTTAATAGGAATTGAGGCAAAATTTTTGCTGATCGCGTGGACGAACCTAACCATATGGAAACCATTGACATTTGTTCACATTTCAAATGAATTTCATGTATTTGTGGAACAGAGAACGGTGAACGTTAAACACTAGTATGACTGTATAACCGCAACTGTTGTTGCTCATCATTTCACATTCGCTTACAAATGCAATTGGTTTCAATGGCGCTTGAATATATTTCAAAATGCAAATTTTCCATACCGGTCATCGAAGGCCGATGCATATAAGCTTTTTACAATAAAAACAAATATTTAACAAGGCATTGGTGTTTTTCAGCACACTGACCAACGAACGAACGAATGGGTAAATATTTATTGATGTATGCTTTGGCATTTGGCACTGTTGTTAGTTACTATTGTTGTGGATGTGGATTATGCCATTCAGTTCTATGTGTTTTTATGTTGTTTTTTTTTGTGTGTGTGTTTCGATTCATTCCAATCAGATGCTTCCGGAACGTATTCCAACTACCGAAAAATGATTCAATGCACAAATTACAAATTACAATTAACCAGAGATAATATCGGATGGCTGCATACTGCAATACTGCATACTGAATATATCAATCGATTGATTTGTGCATTTTGTACCTTATATAATAAATCAATAAATATTTTCATGTTATGCGATCAATAGAATTGCATCGATCAATAAAATTGTATTTTCGCTTGGAACGAAAATCAAAGCAAATTTTTATTCAACGTGTGTGTGTGTGTGTGTGTGTGTGTGTGTGTGTGTGTGAGTAGAGATTTCCTGTGAATATTTTTTTTTTTGACTATTATTTCATAAATTCGACAAATGAAAAAAGAGAATTGTGCTCTCTTCATTAGCGTTGCTTGTTGATTTCGAAAAATCAAGTGTCCAATGCTGTTTCTTTTATTATTTTATATGATGATTGTGCACCAGTCTTTTATCTTGTCTTCACAATTGATTTGTTTGCAATGGATCCTCACATAATTTTCATAAGAGCAACTCTAAAACAATCACCAAAAACCACGTTCATTGCATCACGAACACTCAATTTGCAATTCAATAGAATGTCGTCAGTCCATGTGCTTTTTTTCTTTCTTTCTTTCCTTTTGCTTTTGCTTTTGCTTTTTCACTCTTTTCCATTTTATTATTTTGTGTGGCACATCAATCCCATGCACAGCAACAGTACAATTTACCACAATGAATGAGCAGACGGAGCACACTATTTTCACATTGCATCAGTGAATAAAATAGATAAGGCCCATTTGTGTGCAATGAAAGAGCACAGACAACCACGGGAAGCTCAATAAAACATCAAGTCGGAACAAAACAGGAAGAGTCACTCGAAATGAATGTGAACAACAAAATAGAACCGAAAAAAAAAATGAAATCAGCAACCAACTAAAGAAGAATTTTTCAAAAAAAAAAACAAAAAAAAGAATAAATAAATAAAAGCAGCAAAAATTCAGTTCACGTTTCTATCCATTTTACCTATAGCATGTTGCACTTGAAATCCTTTGGGACATAAGATTTGGTCGTATCGGTAGCTGTTGTGGCTTCGACAATAAAGTCTTTCAACATGAATATGTTTCAATGTGACGATGCTTATCCAAAATATATATAAACGTAAAAGATTTTGGTTGGTATTCTACGTGAAAACGGAGGTATTCATTTTCGGTTTATAGCCGGTGCTCAACCGTTATTTTTAGAGTGTGTGAGCTGTGTGGACTATGTGAAAAGTGGTAAATAAAAGTGGTAGTGAAAAATGGTAGACAGTATGGGTAAAGACGAGGATGCCATCAGAAAATAAAGAAAAAAATTTAAGAAAAGAATTTTAAAGATAAAACAGATATGAACAGTCAACATTCGAAGATGACGAATACATAAGAAAAAAAAACCGCTCTTATAATGGACGAGCAAATTTATTCGAAGCAAACAGTTTTTGTAGCTTTTGGCTCTATATAATGTGCCACTTTGGTCAATAAAAAATTCAACCAGAAAAGCTAAAACTGATGTGCACTTATTATTACACCATGTAGAATGGGTCTCACCTTAACGAGACGAAAATTTACCAATTTCCATTCACATTGTAAAAGTTCATGTCTGTTAAAAGTCAAAAGGTTGGCATTTAGACGATGAAGTATCATTACACAACATCAACAACAACAATCGAATTAATTTGAATGTACTATAAAAATGGTAATAATGTTTTACAGCCCATCGATTTCACTGAATTTCTGCCATAGGTATATATGAGATCCAAATGTTCTGAACAGAGATTTACACAGTCATCTTGGGGCAAGTGTGAATATTCTCTTTTAGTCATGAAGTTATAGTTTTCACCCATTAATGTTTTAATCCTCTTGCATAACTGTGACTGTGTGACATGCTAAATGCTAATGCTCTAATGAAGTGAACTTTTTTTACATTTTGGCATCGGCCTAATCACCAAAGTTCCATCCAAATCACAAAAGCATAGATGTAATGGCAAATGAGTACCAATGAATAGATAGGTATAGATACGAATATCAGACGTACGACCCATTGCAGGCAGTCGTTTTCCTGTTTATGATACACTATACATACATATATCAATATACAATATACACATTGTGATGTGGATTAAGAGCTTTTTTCCGCATATCAAGTTTAAAATCGTGTCAGAAACCGGATTGAAAGTCTCAAAACTCAAAACATGTAAAATTATAAAGATAAATTCACAAATAATGTAAAATAGGTAAATTTCGGAATTAATACGTATAAAGTTTATGCCATTCGGCACCATAACCTACACTGAACATGTGCCCACACAGGAAAAACATTCAATTCTTGTATCGAACAGAACATTTTGAAAACAATCAAAGCCAACATCATAAAACATTATTTTGCCGATTCCCATTTGCAATGCATCAGGCACATAGCACAAATGCCTTTCTCGTAACACCACCATCAACCAGCAAAGTAACACAATAAAACTGATGATGTGTTTAATTTGCACACAAATCTCGGCAGTGACATATTTGATATGTGTTTGGTCTCTGAATCTCGCGCCCGATTCGAATCATTCTTGTTCCCATTCTATTTTGCATTTTGAAAATTTCAAAGGATTTATAAACGTTTTTCGGTCGACATTGACATTTCACATGTGTATTTGTGTATTTTGTGTTCGAATGATGCGTAAGTATCGTTTTCAGTTTTCAGTTTTTAGAGTATTACCCACAAGAGATCCTCGAAAACGGCTACCAGAAAAACCTTTTCGAATGACAAATGCCATCCATATCGAATTCGGATTGGAGATTGGAGATGAAACAACATCACCATCATCTCACCTCATCGAATTAAATCATGCACATTTTGAAGCACATTGGTAATGTGTGTCTCTTTTAGTATAGGTTATAGGCATATTTCATATCAACTAGAGTATAGATACATCCTGCCGGAATGAAATACTACATGACACATCAAACCCATTTTGCAATGACCGTATTCACCGTATCCACTCAACATTTGCTGTTTTGTTATTTTGCAAAAGCTGTTGTTGTTATTTATTTTGCTCTTCTCTTTCTGTTGTTTTTTTTTTGCTCCTGTGCTGTGTTCTATTCTTGTCTTGTTTGCCGTATGTCCACTTTTCGTCCTTACCAAGGTTTCAGTTGTAAAGCCATCGATATGCCAACTGAATTAGTAAAAGCCATGGCATCAATGGAATGGCCGTTGAATCAACGTTACAAAAACAACAGAACATTTCAATGGACATACGAAAATGAAACGGGCAAATTTTCAGTACTTTGTTCATTTTAATGCCCATAATCCGTTGAACTGTTTTATGCGCTTAGCTTTTGCTTTTGCTTTTGCATTTATATTTTAGATGGTGAATATGGCGGCAAGTATGTGCATAGTATTTATACACACTGAATTCACACATATATACACAATTTACACATTCACACAACAGACCAAATGAACAATTTTTGGAAAATTAGTCAATTGTAAATATGCAAATGCATTACTTTGGCCAACCACAGGCGACGACTTTTATACAATTCTTTCGTTAGCAATTTGTTTCACAACCGGAAGGTGAAATTGGATTTGAAAAGGCACATACAACATACAATATATTGTACAATGTGCCAGTCGAGAAGTAGCCAACGTGCTAGCTACATCATTGGTTCTTTTGTTATTGGTTTTTTTTTCGTTTTTGTTTTTCATTTCATAGGTAAATGTTTGCTGTGCCGAAAATATAAACATCAAAATTGAATATATATATATGCTAGTTTTGTTGTTTCGAAAAATCTTGATATTATGCATTGCTAAACGTTTATACATGTATGTATAATGTATACGCACTCTTCTTTCTCGTTTCTCTACTTAAACAGCAACATTAGATCGCAAATAGCAAATATCCTGGATGAACAACGTGATAGCATACAATCATAACAGATAGAAACACCACGGAAAAGCTAAAACAATTATGAAAAACGAAAATTGTTCAGATTAACATTGGCATATGCTGGACACTGGACACCAATGGTCATGCCTTTACTTAGTAAATCTGTTTGTAAATTTTAAAAGGAAATATTATGAATATCTGTGCATTCACTGAAAAAAGAAAAACAATAACAAAATCGGTTTATATCGTATTTATTTGACGTATCCTGTGTATTTGGCCCGATCTTTTGCTTCATTTTTTTTTTGTTCTTTTCACTTATTCTGAAAAGCGACGTATGGTTTCGATGAGATACAATGGCTGACCGAAAAATATTTGAATGAAAATGCATACAAAACGATACAGCCGTTGAACGTTCAACGTTCAACGTTCATAGTCGTATTTTGGATTTTGGACATAGCGATGTGGCAAATAAATATATATGTGTACAGAGAAAGACAGTTTGTTCGCCAAGTGCAAATTATTGTAACATTCGATGGCAACTACAGTAGTCATAGTGTAGTAATTCATGAACGGAAACAAATGCAATGTGAGTGCCGAATATCAAACAGTTAAGGCTATTTATCCGATATATTTTAAGGTTTTCGCTGTTTTTCGCAAATTTTCAGCTTACGCTTTTTCATCATTTGACAGACATATTCATTCAAAAATGACAACGTACTTGTTATGTTATGCATGATGATTTTTGCAGAAAAGGAAATTAGTTTAACAGAAGATGGAACACACTATGAATAGAGGGGAAACAAACAAAGATGGGCAACATTCATCTGGGATATTGAAACAAACACACTGTGAGTAATCAGTATTTAGTTCAAAAATAAAATGAAAAGAAAAAATTTCCATTGAATATTTTTGAACGAAACAAATAAAATGCAATAATCTGTATTTATCACTCAGATCAACTTTATTGCGAACTTGGAGACTGGAGACACAGACATAAATTTTCCAAAAATGAAAATATGTATTCTTGGATTATATGATTGTTAACGAAATGGAATGATTGTGGCTGTCATTCATTCACATTCAGGTTCATATATGGATATAGTTTTTGTGGGCTTTTTTCTCCATCCCTTTCCATTTCTCGAATGACCCTTCGAGCAAATAGCATATTAAATACGCTTTGCACCGTTTATTTTCTACAAAATAGACGTTCATCGGGCATAAAATTGCAATAAATATCATCATTTTGCTAAAAATTTACCTGAAATGTGTGTGGGTGTGTGGGTATGTGTGCCTGTGTGTGTGTGCGTGTGTACATATGTCTAAATGCCTAAATCGAAAAATCCAATTCAACATATTGGTGACTATATTGGCCATCGATCCATTTTATTGCTTTTCTATTGACATGTACTGTGAATATATTTCGAAATTTATTATTCGATTAACATAACATCAATAGCCTCAAATTTGAAAACATGTTATTTATAGAGGAAATAACGTTGCAAGAAAACAAAAAACAAAAAAAAGAAGGGAAAAACGGCAATGCTGCTTATAAGCAGAAAACATAAAATCAACTATCGAACAAAAAGAGGAGAACAAAAAAAAGAAAAAATATTCAAGAAATTCACGTTCCGAAGGCAGTTTTACAAAGACAAGGGAATCCAACACTTTCACTTTGGATATTGTATCGAATAGCCATAATTTTTGCCCGCATTGTGCTGATACACTTTGATTTTGTGTGTTTTTTTTTTGTATGTGTTTCTGGTCTGCCTATTTTCCGGTCGCCGCTACTATACCGCTTGATTTGTGTCCCAATGTTAAAGCTAAGAATGCAACGTTGAATTGGAGTGAGATTCCTTCTAATACATATAATAATCATATACATATCCAACACATAAATTTGATGGAAAAAAAGAGAAAAGAAAAAGATAGGCAGAGGAAGAGAGAGAGAGAGAGAGAGAGAGAAATAGTCTTTCAATCTATGGACCATGGAAACATGGAACAAACACTCACACGCATAGTCGGTATCATTACCCAAAGTATTATTGGCATCACATGCCATAGTTATTTCGACTGATTGAATTTATGCCTGTTAATGTGATCAGAAAATATTCACACCGTAAGCATTTCACCTTGCCGTCTAAGAGCATCGGTTCTCTGAATAATATTGGATATCAATTTACATTTACAGTGTTTGTGAATGTATTATATGTTGAAAATGCCAATAAAGCACTTTCATTGTTAAGGAACCATTCCAAGCATAATCAAAATCTATCTTCTTTTATTCTATTTTTCACTAATACACTGAATCCTGCATGCATCCAACGTGTCAAACATCTAGTTTAGTTTATTTTTCTTTTTTCTTTTTATCGTTTCACTTTGGTTTTCCTGTGGATTATACCTTTGCCATTGAGTTGCCTCACTTCGACTCTTTTTTTTCTTCTTCTTCTTCTTCTCTGGATTCATTGGCAGAAGGGATGCAAAAAACCGAATCGAATGAATAACAAGAAAAAGAAGTGCGAGTGGATTTTTCTTCAACACAATGGAGCCGCTACCTATGTATAATTTATATGCCAGTGTGATTCATTCTATTCTTTTATTCAACGTTATTTTTTTTTAGATGCTGTTTTCCATTCTTTTATACATAAATATTTTTTGCTTCGCTTGCTATTATTCACAGGTTAAGCTTCGCTTCAATAATAACACATATTTAGATCGTTCATTGTCGCATAATATATTGCCGTTTTCTGACTAGGCAATGTGGCTTCCAATATGACCTCTTACTGGCACAACTGCCTATTGCCTATGTTATAAACACATAAATGATATCGTCATCATATTTGTGAAAAATACCTTTTCACTTTGCCTTTCATTTATACGTGAACAGTGAAGATTGAAGTTTTCGCATGCCTCAGCCACATTCTGAATTGAATCATTTGAGATCGGAACACAATATTATCGATTATTATTATTGTTATTATATTATCTTGGGCGACGATGTGTATGTGTGTGTGCTGATATATGAAATATGTAGAATGTATTAAATATTATATAGTGTATAGGCAGCATCACCTTATCAATTCAAATGGCAATCGTAATTTTTCCTATGGACCTTCTGTTGCCGCCAGCCACCCCTCATTGCCAGTGTCGTTTCTCTTTTCTCATCTCATTTTAGATTGCACACGTGTGCCTTCGTTTGCAAATATTCACATTCATATCGGAGCAAATTATATTTTTATTTTTTTTTTTTCAGCATTTGGTCATCAAATTGACACAGTGCAATATGTGCCTCAATTTTCTTCTGTTCTTTTCTTTTCTGTTTTTTTTCTGTTTTTTCATTTTTTATTTATTTATTTATTTGAATAGCCATATGCCATAGAAAAATGTCTATACCAAACATAATGTCATTATGATTGCCGAAAAGTGCAAAAATATTCATGTTGCGTTTGTGTGACGTGTTGAGGTCGTTCTGAAAATGTTCAGAGAAACGGTGAATTTTTCCGTGTAAAAGAAAATGGAATTTCCATTTCAAAAACGAAACGTATGTTAATAATATATCTGAATCGGCAAATATTCAATGGACTTGAGTTTCGTGTACCATAGAGGCCATCGATATGTAAAGTGAAGTGGTGTTGTTGTGAGCCTTTGAAGATGTACAAAATAGAAAATACAACAATTTCTTGAAATATTTACGCTTGGCTGAGAAAAAATCAAATCTCAACGAAAAGAAATAAACGAAAAAAGAAAAAACACACAAAAATTGAAATAAAATAAATGGGAAATAGGTCCAGTTCCCATAAGTATTACCAGTGATCCGGCTAGAAGGTCACACATATACGGACGCTATTCAAAGCAATATAAAATAGTATTTCGGGTGGACAAAAGGGACAACAATTAATTTCATGACGGAACTAAATATATTTATTAAATTAAGTTATCTTAAATCAACGTGCTAATGGTGAACGAATGCACTGAACAGAGAGAGAGAGAGAGAGAGAGTGAAAGGAAAATTTACGTTCGAAAATGTTGATGGTTGAAACAAAAACCATACATTCTCAGTTGGTCATTCTACAGCGGAAATAATACAATTTTCTGTAAATTGAATGTAACCTTGTGCTCTTTTGTATTTATGAATGGTACTTTTGGTCATGATATGTGTGTATGTGTATATATGTGTGACGATTATAATGCTTGACTGCTGTGCACAGTGAGTTACTTATATCCACTGTTATAATACATACAATATAAAAGAATGGACAATGAACAATGAACAGTGAACAGTTGAATGCGATGTCTGTGAATGAGGTAAATTTTAAGTACTACATGCTTCATACTGTCATCATACACCACAGTCTCTCTCTCTCTCCATACACATTCACACGAGCACATTGACAATGAATGAAAACGTAGAATAGGATCCACCACACCAACAAAAAGAAGAAGAAAGAAAAAAAAACAAATGCTCCTTTCTTATTAGGTTCCATGAATGGAAACGAAATACATTCTATTTCAGATAATGAGCAATGAGCAAGAGATATGTTTGTTTGGCCAGAAATTCATTCAGTTTTTCCCAACGGTATTTCATTTGAATTTTCTTTGTGTCAATGAAACGGTGTGTATGAAGTTCATAGTCGTGGGCTCGTGGGACAAAATTTGGTTGAATTCATTTAAGTCAAATCGTATTTATAAGTGTTGAGCATTCAGCATATGGGAAAATGGAGAAAATTTGTTGGGGCCAACAATGAACGAAATGTTGTGTATGATATAAAAATTAGTCGTAAAAAGATTTGGCCGAACCTTTTTCTATTGTTCATTGTTTTCTACCTAGGAAAATGACGATAATTCAACGATGTTCATAAATGAATGTGTTACATCTTGCTTACCCATTCTCAAATCCCCAGTCCCAATGTTACAATGTGCATGTGTGTGGTATTGTGGCATTTAAGGTGCTGCATATGTTTCCATATTAAAATTGGATATTGTTGTTGGAAGTGAAAAAAACGAAAACATTTTCCAATGTGTACGAATGTGAGAGCAAATATAGCGAAACCCAAATTGTCATTATAATTTTCGACCTTTTGCTTCACACCGCCGTCATTTTACTTAATTGCATCGGGAATATGTTGACCGCACTTGCATTATCCACACACTCTTGTTCTCTTTCTTTAACAATTTTGTCAATTGTCTGAACTTGTACGAATGTGAAAATTCCATAAAGCTTGAAAACATTTCAATGTTTAGTATTCAATGGAAGCATAGCATACGATAAACGATGAACAATGTAGGAGGCAAATATAACAGATACGTATTGTAACACTTTCTCAAATGCAGCCTGATTTGATTATTTTCGCTGAAACAATTTAGTATCTCGAAAATTTATATGCGAACATAAATCTTTCGTTTACGCAGTTCTATAACTATTTTATAAACTCAACTACCTCCTTTTTCCATTCATCATGAATACAGAAATAGAGAGAAGCTGTATGCTGAATGCCGTATATGCAGCATGCATTTCCATGGAACTTAAAACACAATTTTAACATTGCACAATGCACAACCAAACTTTATAACTAAATAATTGTCTTGAGAATGAATGTATAAAATATTTTTTGTTTTGTTTGTTTGTTTCTTTATCTGTTTGTTTGTTTGTTTGTTTCGAATCAACAACATGCGATTGCTGATTCCATTGCCCTTTGGATTAACAGTTTTCAATTCAGTTGTTCCATTGTTCATTTATTGTTGCAAATCATTCAGCATTGAACCTAAAGAGCTTTAAAAAGCTGACAATTGGGGGAATGAAATGATTTCATTATTTTCTTATTTTAGATCAGGTGGACTTTGTGTTTGAATTAATTGAAATGAAAAGGCCGATATGGTCCGATGACAGGGGCATTTTATTATTCAAACTAACTCCTAAGATGAAATCGAATTACAAGAAAGAGAGAGAGAGAAAGAGAGAGAGAGAGAGAGAGAGAGGAGGGAGAAAGAGAGAGAGAGAGAGAGAGAGAGGGAGGAAGAAAACACAAAAAATTGACAATGTTGATGACAAATGAGAGAAGATGATCCTATCGTGGACGATATCTTGATTCATAAGTTGAAATCAAATTATCATAATATGCGACATTTGTAAATGTCGTGTATTTATCACTGTCACAACTGTCTTGTTTATTTGCCCCAGTACTGACAATGCCACGAATATAGTATTTTGTTCTTCCATTTTCAGTTGATGGAAAAACTAAACCACCGCCACTGTCACCTGTTACATGAACGAAAAAATTTGGATTAGATATTTTTATTTTTTCGCAAACGAAAAGAAGAAACCAAAAAAAAAAAAAAACACTTTAATGAAATCAAAAGTGGATATATTTATGTATTACCCTGGCATACGCTAACATTTGAATTCAAAAGCCCGGCACAGAATTTGTCAGGCGTAATTTGGGGACGAAAACCAATATCCGATTCGGCTACACAAGTTGCCCGATCAACCGCGGGCAAATCAACAATTTTCAAAACAGGTGATGGTTTTCCACCCGAACTTGTAAGTCCCCATCCGGCAACACGACCAACCCAACCAGCTGGAACGATACGCTCATCAAATTGTAAACCATATGGAATACAAACTGGTGTCACATACGATTCAAATTGTATTGGTGTTTTTAAAATGATCAAAACAATGTCAGCTACATAATTTGATGTTGAATCACTGTAGCCCGGATCATGGAAAATACGTTCAATTTCGAATTTTTGATCACGTTGTTTTTCAATTGCATCATATTCAAGCATCTCCTTTCCAACAGCAACTCGAAACGATGAAACATCTAATGGTTTACTTTCGGAACGATCCCAAAAGCAATGCATTGCCGAAATAACAACACGAGCATTCAATATTGTAGCACCGCATTGCAAATCAAATCGTCCACCACCATTATCTCTGTAGATTCCAGCATGCCATGGCACATTACCGATTTCGGTTTTGAAACCGCCAATAACATATGGGGTACCGCTTGGCGCCTCTTCACCACAAATGGGCGTACAAACCTCTGGTAAAGGTGACCAAACACCGTTATCATCACATGTTATAATCTGTTGACGTGCATTTGAGCCACGTTCGTAACGTTCGCGACAATTGATACGAGCAATGGTGCCCGGTTTTGCTGGCTCAGAGCAACGTACTTCTTTATCATTTAAGAAGCAGCTCGATGGAATAATTGATATGCCAGTTATATCTTTGGTACTGCATCTTGGTTCACAGTTTGGCACTTCGTTTGTCCATTTGTTTTGTGTGCAAAAACTTGCCGATGGTCCCTCAATAATGTGTCGATCAAGACATTTAAAGTTAACAACTGAGAATGGATTAACGTATTCACCGGGTGAAAAACGTTCGAATGGTGGAGCCGCTGATTCAATCCATCCATTGCGAGGTATTTTATCAATGCGACATGCACCTATTGCGAAAATATTTTAAACAAAAAAAAATTCATCAAATTGATTCGTTTTTGAATAATTTTTTTTCTTTTTCTTTCTTTTCTAAAATGATAAATGGTACCGGGTAGTGCATTCGCTGGACTGCCAATTTGATTGGGGAAATATATGGTGTCGGAATCGTAAATGGGCTTTGGAGCACTTGTTGTTGTTGTCACCTTTGCTGGCAAAACACCTTTTGGATAACCGCATAACAAATAGTTTTCGTCAGATTCGTCTAAACAATCATAGTTTGAATCGCCTGAAAAAAAAAGACTCATTTTAAAATAATATTCATTTAAAAATTGATCCCATTTCAACTGACATCGTTGCTTTTCATCAATGCAAGCACCATAACCACATCGAAAACCAAATGGTGGACAACATTTTGATGCACAATTTTCTACTGTTTCGTCCGAGCTGTCCGAACATTCGGCATCACCATCACACAAATTATCGATTGGAATGCATTCACCAGATTTACATTGAAATTGCTCGGCTGAACATTTGCCACGAAATTTTTCATCGTTATCTGGTATACATTTTTCCGTTAACTCATCCGAATTATCTGCACAGTCTTTTGCGCCATTGCTAAATGGATCAATGAAAAACACGAAACAAAACGATCACATAATTTGAATAATGTCTAAATACTTATTTATATTCCACTTTGAATTTAATTACCATTCAGCTGTTTTGTTGACACAAGCACCATAAATGCAACGAAATTTCGTATCGGGACACTGAAATGAAATGCATTGAAGTGCGGTTTCATCGGAGCCATCCGTACAATCGGCAATGCCATTACTTTTTATATAGAATTATAAAAATAACAAACAAAATCAATATTGAATCACAAAATCGACTGTGAATCGACAAACTCATGAAATAATTACCATCTTTCAGCGATTCCAATACATTCGCCATTGTCACATTGCCACGAAAGCAATGAATCACAGCCAGTTTCTTGACCTACGTAAACAAAATATGAAAAATGATTTCAAATCAAATTATCATATGTCATGAAAACGAATCAACGAATTTTATATTTAACTGGAGCAATTTTGGGAACACAATGGACCATGCCAAAATCATTGAAAGCGTTGTTGACATTGAACATCAATGGATGAAAAAGTAAGCAAAGAGAAACAGTTTGAAATTTATTACACAAAAATCCATGCAAACGAATCAAAAACTTGCAAAAATCCAAACTTCAAAGCCAAATTCTTTCACAAGAATCACAAGTTGTTTTTTTTTTCTTTCTTATTTCATTATTTATGATTAACTCAAAGAATTTATTCTTTGTTCATTTTTGGATAGCCGTGATTGTTTTTGTTTTCATCGACGGAATAAGAAACCGGTTCAATTCAATGTTGAAATGAATGTTAAAAGAGAATTGAAAAAAAAACCGCAGCAGCAATCGAATATGTGTTTGCTGTCTTATTATTAAGTGTGTGTGTGTATCACGATATTTAACCGAGTGTACGTGAATTAGCCAGTTTCATCGTTTCGACAAACATGTATAACCACATCGTTTACTTGATAGGAAATACCCAAATACGCAAAATGCTTTGCGGCCACAGCAAAACAAAACAAGAAACGTAAAATCATGAACATATTTTCAGGTTTATCATGCCTGAGAATTTTTCAATCGGTATTTGTTCAACTTTGAACTTATATTTGGCTGATAACGCTTGTCATTTCTATTCATGAAATTTTTATCAACAAATTTTTATTTTTCAACTTTTTTTTTTATTATTATTATTTTTCAACTTTCAAAACACACTAATTTACATTTTACCTTCAACAAAATTGCTAGCCTGAGTCCATAATAAAATTGCCCATATTATAAAGTTCTTCATTGCACTGTTGTCAATGATGCCAAACTTAAATTTATGTTACGTTTCGTTTCACTATTTCACAATTTGTTCGGTTGTGCGCGTGTGATTTATTTAATCTTCAAAAAAATTCAATCGAAATTAGATGCTTCTCCGTGCAAAGTCGCAGTGTAAATGAACCGAATCCTAATAACAAGCTATTCAATTCAATTTGTTGGACTTGTGATAGGAATAATCAAAACGAAATGAAAACTGGCTGGTTGGCTTGTTGTCCGGCTAACCAATAACCAATGTAATCAATTAACCACTAACATATTCTTTGAATAAGTGAGCACACATTCGATGAAAGCGATGAAATTGAAAACCAAATATCTCGAATGAAGACTTGCTTATGTTTTCGAACACACATCAACAGCAGCAGCGTCAACAACAATGACAACAACAACAACAACAACAACATCAACAACAACAGCAGCAGTAGCAGCAACAAACAGCTAAAAAGACTTCAACTTAAAGTAAAAATACAAGGAAAAAGAGAAGAAATAAAAATACAAGGAATAAAAGAAACAACAATAATTAGCGAAAGACCGACGAATGTGATAGACTAAGAAAAAGACATTCGCTTAACTGTGGCTCAATTCAACACAACAGTCAATTCTCAATGAGATTGTTATACGGACAAACGCACTAATATCTATTTAATCAATGGATTTCATTGCAGTTAGTCGTTAATGCAGTGTAACTTGATATGCAGTATTTGTTCACAATTTTCTACACTGAAATAATCAAGTTCAGCATCAGTGAATGCAATATTCGTGCGAAAATCTTTTAAAATTTTCGATGACCGTTTGCAACATTTGGGTATGGAATTGATTTTGAGACCTGTCGATTCATTAGAACGATTTTACTGTGTTAATGAATCAGCCGTAAATCTGTATCTCAATCAAAGAGATACTTTCATCACAAATTGCACATTTGAATTCCAAAATTCATAAAAGAATAAAACTTCAAAACAAAACTGAAAAGAAAAAAATTCACCAAATTTGTTTGAATGTATTCTTTGTCCCTGTAAATGAATCTTAAAACAAAGCCTCATCAAAATTCCACGAATTTTTGCATCCATACACAATACACAACACGCGTACACACGAGCCAACGAATGAAATATAGTAATTAAATACATTCTCACCGATTGTTGTTGATAAAGGCAAAAGACAAGACATTAAACCGGCCCAAAATGTTCGTTAACAGTTAACAATAATAACACGATGTACAATGTGGAATAATCCTTATCTAACAATGTTGTAAACAACGTTTCAAAGTTTTTGCGTGTGTACACATTTTCCCCCGTTAAACACAGCCACTCACCGATGCTCTGAATGTTTATTTCTATATTTTTTTTTCTTTTTTCTTTCTTCTATTCGCTGTTCGGTTCGTTTCCCATTTTTCGGATAAGATATTCAACATGCTGGAAACTGAAAATGAAAATAGGCTGAGAATTATACATTAAACAAGTGAAAATACCTTAAAATTTACCGCCACACTCACATACACACATAATTACCTCATTTTGTTTGTAAATTGTTTGGTTCCACGTCAAGTCCTTTTTCTTTTTAGGTTTGGTTTGAATTCACTCAAAATAATATATATCTCTTACCATTAAAATACTTTAGATCTTTTGCCATTGTTAACATTGTGTTGTGTTGTGTTTTGAGTACAACATAGATTGTGGATAGCGAGTAGCTAGCAGCTCTGGCTCAATTTTCATTTGTATTCATTTCCGTGAAAAACCTGTAGCGACGACATTGATCAGGATGCTTCATCGCGATGGAAATGTTTGTCATCAAACACATACGAAATATACTCATCTATAATAATAATATCGCTCAACATTCGGTTTCGGTATGGGAAAAAATGTGTACGAAATATGTTAGCAGCAAGCAGCAAGCAGCACATTGTTTACTCACTTTAATCATAATTTTTCAACCGTATCAGTGTCTCGTTTCACAAATTGCGTTTCCACAATCAACAGCAATCAACGCGGTGTATGAATGGTGTATGATGTACCGTAATTTTTGTGGTTTGTGATGATGATGATGATGATGATGATGTTGGTACCGTTGTTGCTGTGGCAAAACAAACGGAAAATAAAATAACACACATTAATTTACCTCACAATAATTGAGCTACTTGTCGAAAAATTGGCTTTTTGTCAATGTTAAATGTAAAATATGCAAGAATGGATCACGGTTGTCATGTTCTGAATGCTGAATGTTGATTGTTTTTGTTGAATAATTTGGCGCTGTATTGCCAACATACATTTGATATTTTATAATGCAACCATCGGGATTTTTGGCTAAAAATTGACACATTAATGAAGCTATAGAGTACAAAGTACAGAACAACGATTATTATGTAATAAACAAAAGTTTTATTCAGCAGTCTATGGCCAACGGCTTATTTTAATGTATACAATATATGCTAAACAAACAGATGATTATTTAGTGGTTGTTTATGTTCGGATAAGGTTTTCCTTTTTTTTCTTTTTTTTTTTGCCAAATGCAGAATGCACAATGAATGGACTGAAATCGAACTTTTATTGTTCTTGGAAATTTTGAGAACAGAAAATATTTCAGATTCAAATTACAAGAGCGATTGTATTGTGTTGCATGAGTTGAAGAATTGAGACCAATTGACCGTCAACTTGTCCCGAACGCAAACAATTATGAAAAACTCAGATTTTTGGGAAGTGACATTTCAGTTGTCGCATTGGCATCGAAACGAAGTGATCGTCGCAATTTGAATGACAATTGAAATTAATCAATTTCTTAAATTCAAACTGATTATAATCAAAGTGGCCCATTTCTAATTTTGTTTGAAAAGTGATTGTGTTTTGTATTTGAGCAAAAATGAATTTGGTTTCGTTACAATCTCGGATGGAATCCATCAAAAAGGCCACTCGGAATACAGTGAATGTGAAAAAAAGCATGTATGATTGTTTGGATTTGCCGTGGAATGAAAATTACTGGAGAATCAAAGTGACTCATGCAGTTGCACCGAATGAAGTGTGGGCTATATTAACGGAGAATGCTGTAAGGGAAAAAAATTGTGTACTCAAAAACCGTTCGGAATTGAAATTAATTTTTTATAATTTTTCAGGATTTGTTGGTACGAGCCCAGAATCGTATTCGCAAATCGATATTAAAATTCCCAAAAATAATTGAAGTCGGCCAAATTTACCTTTGCTATTTGTCAAATGGTTTTCATCGCGTTCAAATAATTGAAACTCATGAAAAATGCTGTGAATGCTCATTCATCGACATTGGCAAAAATGACACAATTGAATACGGAAACATTTACGTTTGTACATCGGAATTCACAAAATTACCACCACAAGCCATTCGATTTGAACTGAATGGATTCGAAGAACTTCAAAATTGTCCACACATCAGCCATTTGTTTAATGCTTGGCTTTGCGGAAAATATTTTCAAGGTTGCATCACAATCACCGAAGCCGATTATCAAATGCAATTGCGAAACCATGGTTGTGCCAAAATTCCGATTATGTTATACAATATACATCCAAGATGTGTAAAACCGATGCTTTTGAAACCGATGCTTATGCAACAGGTTGGTGAATCGTTACCCAAACCCGGAATACCATTCAATTATACAAAAGCAAAAGTGTCACACATTTCCATCGATGGCATCATTTATTTACAAATCGATCGACAAAGTATACAATATATTGAAACCGAAATCGATCGTACAATTAAACAGCACAAACATTCAACAAATCGTTTGGTCAATGCATTGAATGCATCTTCAAATGTTGGACTGGTTTACGATGCAAAACAAAAGAAATATTTTCGAGCTCGAATCACAGCTGAAGACAATGGATCAATTAAAACATATCGTTGTTATTTTATGGATTTGGGTTACACAAAATCGATTGCAAATTTTGACATCATTCAAATTGACAAAGATTCAATTTTGAAATATTATCCCGAACAAGCGATTCCAACCAAACTTGAATCAGTTGTTGTATTTGATGATACAGTGTTGCAGCGATTGAATTCAATTTTGTCACCTGGTACCACCGTTAACGTTAAAATGGCAAACAATGACAATACCCATCCGATGGTTTTAATCAAAAAACGCAAAATGAATATCAACAAATTAATTTACATGGAAATCGAACTTCGAGAGTAGGTTATGAAAAATTCCCCTTTTTTATTTTGATAAGGAAAAAAAAAACTTTTGCATTTTAATTTGCAGCTATGACATGCCATTGCCGTGCAATTCATCCGATGATGAATTGTAAGCACCTGAATGAGACGTTTTTGTATCGTTCGCTGATTTTCAGTGTCACACAGCATGATAATCCATCATATTTTATCCAAATTGAGATTCAAATCTCAACGAACCGCATTAACAGAACAGAAAGAAAGACTTTTGTTTTATTCTACTTTCATATACATATAAATATTAGACGACTAAAAATAATGATAAATTTCTATTTAATTCGAGATTGAAATGATTTGTTATGTCTCTTATTAGGTTTTGTTTTACCAATGATTTACCGAATAATGTAATTAGAGTCCCGCATTAAAACATTACGCAAAATAAACTTTTCAGCGAACGTCAAAAACAAAACAAACCAAAATCATTCAAATCGTTCCGTGGCTTCAGTTCTATATAAATATATATGATGAAATATATTAGATGAAACATTGACTTCAGATGAATTTACCTCTTGCTCATCTCTAAATGAATGAGACCGTGTCATTTATCAGGTTTCATTATTTCATGTCATTTTCCAAACGAAATTCGAAACCCAATTCTCAATTTTTGCTGGCATCGAATAAAAAGGAACGCAAATGTAATTATCTTGTTTGAAGATTGGTGAAATTGATATACGAACCACCTGAACCAAAAACCGAACACATTCATCATTCATAACATTTCTAAATGATTTTTCAATGGAATATTCTCATTGCTAATTTATCTCTTTGTGAAGAAAATCCCAAAAAGTATTAGTACCGACAACCAATATCCCCAACAGCACCCCATCTCTCCTGACGTCATCATCTTCATCATCATAATAAATGCATTACAATTACACTTTCAAAAACAAAACAAAACACACACACAAAATGAAATTCATTCGAAATGAAATTAGCCGAAATTTGATTTGCATGATGCGTGAGCGTAAACTATATTAAAGATTTTATGAGCTCATTTCAGTCGACACCACGAATCAAACTTTTACACTTGATGTGGTTACTGTAACTGTTATAAGTGCGCTGTATGCTGTGTACGATATGCGATTTGTCATATGAATTTTTGAGCTGTTGCCGTACATTTTTAATGATGATAAATGACTTGCTGCCATTTGATGTTAACAGAACATCATCTCGTCTTCGATTTGTCTGTGCACGGTTTCATTTTAAATTGTATTTTTTTTTATGATTTGCCTGCATCACCTGGGTAATGGGTAAGTAGTTGTAATTTCGGTAAGTAAGTGAGAAGAAGACGATTCGGAATATTGAACATTCCATTCGAGTGTTGTCATTAGTTTTTCGTCAACTTTTATTATTTCACAGCCAAACAAATTAAAAATTCAAATAAATCATCGAATTTTAGATGGACACACAGTGAAATGTTCGAAAGTTTCTAACAAATTAGCAATTCTCCGTTCCCCTTAATATAAATCAATAAATTCGCTGAACACAAGTACAAAACGGACACAATTTTCGGTTATTGTTTTTTTTTTTCTTTCGTTCTTTTCCTTTTGGTCGAAATGGCGCACGGAATTTAGCCTATTTACCATTCACATCGAATTCAAAGTACTGTGTTCTGTGCGCTTTGTGCACTATGTTCATTGTTCATAAATTCAAATTTTATTCGTTCGACAAATGAAAGCGACAGAGCTCAAAATAATAAAATAAAAATTATATTTTTTTTTATGACAATATTTTCCCCGTTAATTTTTTTTTTTTGTCCTTTTCCGCTGCTCTGTATTCTTTAGTAATTTCTTTTTTTTATTGGTCTTCATAAATCGTGTCGTTGAGAAAACTCTTTCAATTGTGTGGCGCATTCATTCAAATTGCCTTGGTTTTCGTTTCAAATTTCCCATGAAAAACTGCAGCATTTTTTTTTGTCTTTCTCGCCATTAAACATGATTTCCTTGTGAGAAAGATGAGAGAATCATGAGAGAGAGAGAGAGAGAGAGAGAGATGATATTCGACAGCTAAACGGAACTAAAAAATTGAAACAATCCTAAATATAAACTCTTCATTCGTGGCCCGATAATATATTATATGTTTCGGAATTACGGAATTAAGTGAGTATTCAGTGTATACACACTACACACTGTGGCTCATATACCGCGGTACCCGCACATTCATAAAAAAAAAATAAACAAATAAATAAATAATCTGAAACTAAATGGGACAGTTTTATCTTCACCCAGAACAAACTCATAGTCAAACAATAAATAAACAATTAACCGCATTTTATGATGATATTTTTGCTCTCAATTTGTCGTATGAACACCTCTGAGTTGAGTTGGTCTCGTTCTTCCGAAAACCACGAAAATAAAAAAAAAAATTGAAATGAATTACAGTTAATTTTTTGCGTTTTTCTGATTTTCAACCGTAAAATAAAATGTTAGACGACAACTGGCGCAACGCTATTCTATTCGCTGTATAAATGTTTTAACGGAATTCATTTCTGGCCAATATCCAACAATCAAGCAACGTAGTCATTTATTGTTAATTTAGTTTCATATCACAGCGCTTAATCACCGATTCAGTGCAAAGATCAGTCTGTTCAACGGACAACGATACCAAAATGTTCTTAAAGAAAGTCATAAATGTAACCAACGACGAAGCCAAAAATGTTTTTATTTTCATTTTCTTTTTTTCTTTTTTTTTCATTACAACGTTGCATTGCAGCTATCTTGCATTGCAAAACCATTCGTTGCGGCAAGGTAATCGGCCATTCTTACCGATTGAAACAATCCAAATGGCATCCGAAGAGGTTGAAAAAAGAATGGAAATGGATAAAATGAAATACATAATGAGCTGAGATAAAATAAAATATCACTGTAAGATTACAATAGTAATTATTTTTATAACTGTTCAAACACGTAATATTGAATGAGCGCCAACGGAAGCGCCAACCAAATGCCATCATAAATAGCACTAACGATTTGCCGTGTATTTTGTGGCTTCCACACTTTGATTCGAGTCTTCGAAATGTCTAAGTATGCCGGATATGTCGTGTGTTCATTTTTTTCTTCTCTTTGTCGGAGATTGCTTCAATGAGCAACAGAACATCCCGAAGAAATTCTGAAACGGAATAATCCCACTTTAATAAGTGCCATTTGTCGTTTATTGTGTTCAATGCTCAATGGATACGGTTTATCTTAAGAGTCATATTTTAAGGTGATGGACTCCAGCCAACTTTGGCTCCGGTAAAATATTCTGTGGTTTTTCTTTTTTTTTTTCGAATCGCTTTTTGTACTCTTTACTTTTGAATCATTTTATTTTTCGTAAATTTTTTTTTTCTTCTCTTTCTCAAACAATGAACCGAATCGAAATGCGAAAAACATGCAGTTTATTGCTTCATTTCAATTTTATTTGTCGCTCTCCCAATCTTTTTCTCACTCTCTCTCTCTCTCTTTCTGTCACACACTCACACATACACTCTATCTCTCAATGTCACATTGAATTTATGCTCAAAATAAATATTTTTGTTGACATTGTGTGCATTGTGAGTTGTGAGTTCGATGATGCAATTTCATAAAGGTCATCGAAGGATAAAAACAAATGAATTGTTGCACGAGAATCGTTTGATCAATGAATTCCAATATTATATGTCTTTACTATTCGTATGCAATATAAAAAATATTTTCGTATGCTGACATCAAAATGCATTGGAAATAATTTTATTTGCAAGCTAAGCATAACGATCGGCTTAAACGGAACGAAATAATTCCAGTTGGTTGGGTAATTAGCAGAAGGAAGTTTGAAAATAGTGTTTGAGTGCCAATTAAAATGCTGTAAAATTTGACCATTTTAAAATAGGTGAAATGTGACACGCGAGATTTTTAGCGAGACCATTTGGAATAAGTTGGAATTTATTTCAGCGAAAAATATCCGTTTGAAGTTTTGTGTTTCTAGTGGAGACGACAAACTGAATAGATTTTTTTTTCTACATATTATTTGTTCGTTGTAATGTGTAATGAAATCGACATTCGAAATAACCGCAGCGCAAACTT
>GL501523.1:1899734-1915320 GCA_000149185.1 Mayetiola destructor | reverse complement strand
TAAATTTATTTCGTACATTCTGTGCCGAATGTTCACTCACCGAATGCTGTGAGATTGAAGGAGGTTGAAATGATTGTGTTTAATTAATTTCAATGAGATTTACTCTATTAACTAATTGAAAATAGGTTTCATTTTCACAGTAGCATTTTAAGTGTTTGTTTGTGCTGTATGCGATGCGATGTACATGGTTTATGTTTACATTTTCGTTTCTCATCTTTTGTCTGTTTTTAGCCTTTTTTTATTACATTAATTTAAATTATACTATGCTCTATGTGCAACAAATAGTTGTGTGCACGGCACACACGGATATATCCAATAGCAATTAGATCATTTTCAATGCACAAGATTTTGGTGATTAAAATTGTTTGCGCAAATGCAAATATTGCAATCAAAATTCCTGTGATCGGTGTGGACAGTAGGTGAACGCCGTGAACATATGTGCGCATATGATGATTTACATGAATTGCATTACGAGCTGTTTGAAACATTCATTTTACATTTGCCGCATCTTATTTTTCCATTAAAAATATTCGAAACAGGTTGACTGGCTGTTTGTGAATGCAATTTTTTCGTTAATATTTCATTAATGGAATTTGGACTTTCAGTTCAAAGAATCTGTTACAGTTTGATGTCTTTATTCTTTATTCCATCTTAAATTTTATGCATTGCGTTTGCCAGTCTAATGTGTATATGTCATTTAAGTCAGGCCCATTCGTTTGAACGTTTTACTCCGAAAATGAAGCCGAGCAGCAAAACAAAAACAAAGAAAAAAGTCGCAGTAATGACTTGTGACCGGTGCGTAAAACATCAAAGTCGAACCAAATGAATGCACGAACAGAAATACAAGACGATGTGAAAGACGAAAAAAAAGGAGAAGAAGAATGAATAAAAATAAAAATTAAAATTAAATCAACGAACAAATTCCGTTGAATGTAAATGATTGTAAATTGTATGATTTTGATTACCTTTAATTTTAGTCGGTATATTCTCCGCATATGTTTTACGTACGTCGTATCTCGTCAGTTAATCATTGTACGTGTGTGTCTGTCTGTATGTGTGTGTGTGTGTGTGCCATTTGCCATATTTCATTTACGTTTAAAATTTTATTTATTTCATTTTTCGATGAGTCGAAAGTCGAACTGGCATCATCATTGCTCAGGTTCAATTTATGAATACATTTCTCCATCTCGTTCTCATTTCATTTCCTATACACTTTATCGTTGTGATGTTCCCGTTTGAACAGAACAGGCAAACACACAAAACAAAATATTTTTTTGAACGAATCAAAGTCAAATCAAAATTTAATGTTTTACGCACTGTAGGTGTACTAAGTACAGTAACATACAGACGATGAACTAAAAATACAATTCAACATCATCAGCTTAGATGATAATATAATAATAAAATGAATTGAAAAATTGTACGTTTGTGTGTGTGTGTGTGTGTTTATGTAAACTACAGATAGAAATGCATCAACAAGATGAAACGAAGTAAATAATTCCAAATACAAACGAACGTGCACCTCTACGTTCATTTGTTGCCGTTAATAGAATTTCCTGGATGCCGTATTTATTTCGAATGTTTATTGTTGCTGTTTTTTGTTTTGTTTTTTTTTTTTTGTGTTCAAATGAAATTCATGTCGTCTGTTTATTCATTGGATTTGTATGTGATAGAGGAGTAAACACAGGGCCCATAAACAAAATCAAAAGACCAAATGACATGGAATGAACATTTGAATGTCGAACATCATAATCGAAACAAAAATATGTTTACAAAAATCAAAAAAAAAAAAAAAAAAACAATGCGTGACCGGGCCCACTTCGAACCGTACACCGTATACATTGTGATATAATTTTGTTCGTTGAACGTATGTCTTAATCTAATAATTGCCGTTTTCAATTTCGATTACAATTGCTACACAACAAATGCGTTAAACATCGTCGTACGGTCGGTATTCTCACTTAAATCGATTCAGGCAATTTGTGTTTTTGATCAATAGACGGCCAAACGAGCCTCTGATATTTGTTCCGTTTATCGGATGAAAACCAAAAAAAAAAAAAAAATCAATTCCCTAACGAATGAACTCAATAATCATTTGATTATCGGTTGGATGAGAATGAATGCTATTAATTTGCGTGATGCTTAATTAAAAAACCATTTTAGTTTCTTAATCACCGCATCTGCGATTTTAGAACAAATCAAAGTTTACCGAAAACAGAAAACACCTTACAACATAAATAATTGCTAAATTCAAAGATTTGCAATTTTGTTCTGTTTTTTTTGTTCAAATCTGAGTTTGTTCGTGATCTGATGTGCGCCGAATGTTGCTAATTTATTCTGTTTTGGCATAAATTAACATGAGGCCGATCATATTATATTTTTTTCCTTTTGATTTTTTTTTTTGCGTTCGGCCTAAAAATAAAACTGATGTATTCATCAATATAAAATAGACAGAAAATCGAGTAGCAAAATTAAAACGAAAATTTATAGCAATTCGGAAGAAATATTAGTTTCGCTGTTTGCACGATTTATTTTTTGTCATATGAAAAATGCATTTTGACTCTTTAATTTTTGTTTTTCTTCTCTCTCTCTCTCTTTCCCTCTCTCTTTCTTGTAAGCTTGACGGCATCATTTTTGATTCGGCTAGATGTGCTGTGCTATGTGAACGTGTTAAATGAACATAAAACGAAAAAATTGTTTCGTCTGAAGATCCGTAAGAGTGAATCAATTTTGAAACGTATTTGATGTGAGATCACTTAAGCCAATTAACGGTGACTTACGTTCCTATCACTTTTTGCGATCGCATTAACTGAATCAGCAAAAGCAGAAGAATATACAATCAACTGCAGTATGAATAACGGATAAAATATTGAAATATTAACAACAACAACAACAAGAACAACATTAACGAAGAATTCAAAATGAAAATAAATACATTCGATAAATTGTTTTTGTTTTTTTTTTTGTTATTTGCATTGGATCCAATAATAATTCATAATATCAATCGTTCTGGTTGATTCGTTTGCTGTTTGCTATTCGCCTCTCATTGAAACGTTGGCTGCAATGCTGCACAATAATTCTGTGAAAGGTTTCAAATAGCGTCATTCTTCATTTCCGTAGCACACACACACGCAAACATACGCAAACATACGCACACACACACAAAATGATCCGTTCGAAAATGATCATGCGTCGAATGGAAAGTAAACAGTAAACAGTTTGATCATTTTGAAAGGTGAATAAATAAATAAATAAGTGAAATCAATTTGTTTAGTTTGAATGCATCAACAATACAGTCATTTCATCATGGAATATGAGCTTCGTTCAGATAAATAAAAATAAAATCGATTTGCGTGCAATTCAAAACAGGCACAAAAGGTGAATCACGTAAATATGTGCAAACAATGAATTGAAATTGATAAAAATCGTCTTTCATGATTGAATGAATTTCCTGAACGGAATTTCTCATTTTCAATGTTCGTCTAGTTACGTTATCGAACAACATAAATGAATTTGAATGCAAGACCATTTATCTGATAACCGAAGTGAGAGTGCAAAGTTCATTAATAATAATAATAATAATAATGAAACCTTTTGTCACCATCGCAAATATACAATAGGGCATACAGCCCAAACGATACTGTTAAATGTCGAATACTGATTTTTATCGCAGTTTGTTGTCATTTGTAAATGTTTCCAGTTGGTACAGCAGCAACTTTGGACTTTTCTTTATCAATCATCCGAAACGAAAAACAGAGTTCAAAATGCGAATACAAATCTTGCACCGTAAGATATATATTGTGATTAACACCTTTTCTGTCGGTTAATGGTCTTTGTATTCAGATTAAATGTGTGCGGTAAATTCCAAATGTCCACTTTGGAATTGGTGAATGAAACCAAAAGCGGATGTCAACTGTCGACCATTTCATCAATTGAAATGGTAAAATCAACTGGGTTGATGTTTAAATAAATATTTTATCTGAATGGTTCCATTTTCGGTGGTGTTATCATTGCCATTTGTGAATCATTTGTAATATTACAGGATTCAAAATAAATACAAATACAAACATTAACTTCTGAACAGTAGTTAAGAGGGCTAAGCAACAAAGTTTGGCAAAAGAATAAATGCAGGAAGAACAGAGAAAAAAAAATAACGAAACAAGAATGAAGAATAAGAAAGAGGATGAACCAAAGAACGACATATCCAAACCGAAACCAAAACAATCTTTTGGAAAACAAAGCATTTAGTCAAGTGTTAACGCATGGTTTACCTTTTTTACCATTACCTCAATGCTATTTATGCTGTTGGATTTTCGGTATTTATGTCCAAACACAAAAACTATCACAACTTAATGATTTGTATATGTGAAGTGATGACAAAAACAAATAATGGAAAAAAAACAAACACACACACATATATATATATTCCAAGTTGGCTTGAATGAATTCGGGCACTGAAAACCTGTCGGCATTCAATGTACATATGGGGGAAACGAATTAAAGAAACAATGACACAAAGAATAAGAAAGAATGGGAAAGAAAAAAAAACAAGATGGAATAAAAAGAAGGGATCTCAATTTCACACACGTTTTACTTTGCCTTCCTTATTTATATTTGGTATATGTTGTGAGAAAAGGTGTGCCATATCGGCATTGTTCGCTCTCAAGACGGCAATTGAAGATGGATACGAAAAGAAATATGAACGAACGAATGGAATCAAAGCGACAAAGTGGTGAAAAATGTTTTTTGTTTAACCTCATCAGCCATAATAGGACTTTTTTTTATGATATTTTTGTATGCCGTACATGTAATACCTGAATAATGGAATCAGTAGCTAATTTCTGGCACGAGTCAGCCATGATCGTAACAAAAGAAGTGCTTATAAGCATGTCGAATGCAATAATAACAGGTATCGTATATTTCACACTACCTGATGCTCACCGCTCGCTCATAATTTTTTATGATTACATTTGTAATTTATTTTTTTCATTATACTTTTACGATGCACCGGTTTCACTGTTTTGTTGGAAAACGAAACCCGAATGTGGCCGGATCGTTCATTTCAAAATTGATCAAGTTAATTTTTCCGCAGAATTGAATGTTTTGAATGTGTGATCATTTATTGAAAATGAATTCGATTCTAATTTCAAGCGAATATCCAGTGACGAGCAAACAGAAAATCAAATATTCATATTTCAATTTATTAGTTTATCGTTTATGGGCACTTCAAATTTACAATTCCCAATTTAAAATTGAAATCTAATGGGGCAAAAAAAAAAGTTATAAATAAATAACAGCCAATAAAATAATAGCATTTGATCGGTGAATGGCACTCGCCAAAGGTGTCGCTTATTTTCAATTGAAATTACCATGAAATCGATTAATGAAATACTTTGTAATCATGCATTACTCCATTTGAAACATTGGAAGCATTAATGCATGCAAATTGTTTGCAAAAAAAAAAAAGAAGAAAAATGTATCGAGCACCGACAGCTATCGACGATATTGGTGATGAATGAATTTAAACGCTACTAAATTAGTTACATGAAC
Source organism: Mayetiola destructor (assembly GCA_000149185.1). Lineage (NCBI taxonomy): Eukaryota > Metazoa > Arthropoda > Insecta > Diptera > Cecidomyiidae > Mayetiola > Mayetiola destructor. The sequence continues at coordinate 1,909,770 of GL501523.1, read as the reverse complement.
AAAATTTAATGCTGCGACAAACAATAAAATTCATTCGTCGGTTCGGTCGCTCGATTATTTCAATTTTTTTTTTTTTCATTTTTATTATTTTTTTTGTTTTTTTTTGTTTTGTTTACTTCTAATTATAAACAAATATCGTAACGTTATTGCTGACATACGGTATTGTAAAGTACGGTCAATAGATCTCATAACTTATAGCGTGTTTAATTGCAAACATTTTAATATGTGAATTAAGCATTTGGTCTCTGTTTCTACATTGCTAAATTTGTTTGCGTTTTGTTTTCCATTTTTGGTTTTTTTTTTTTTCATATATTTGTATAGTATGGTATATTTGCGCCGTTTGTGTTCATCAGTTGTAATGGAATTTTGCAAACTCTTTTTTAAGTTCGTCATAAACTCCTCTTCACAAATAATATTCATTGTTTTTCTATTAGTTTCCTCATTCAAAATGCTTGTCATTTTAATTATTGTGAAACCAAACATTTGTTTTTTTTTTTTTTTTTTTTGTTGTTCATTCTCTTTATTGGACTTTGGCTATTTTGTTACGGTCATATTATAGCATTTTGTTATTTGAATGATATTTATTATTATTATGTTATTTGAAATATGAACATATATTCCGGATCCGAACCGATCCGATCCGATTCAGCTCGTACACAAATTAATTTAATTCCCGTAATCATTCCCATTGAATGCCATTGCATACGGAGCGCATATCGCTAAGCATAATAAACATTCAACGCTCACCATCAATTATATGGATGCAATGATTTTTTTTCTTTTTTTTTGAAATTGTTTTGTTTAGATAAATATTCGTTTACTGGCCGATTTGTTTACACAAATTGTGTTATTGTCGCTGAAATGCGAAAAAGATCAAATGCAACAAAAAAAAAAAAACAAGAAAACCACTTCAAAAATATATCATCCGGACACGATCGCAACGGGGAAAATAGAAAAAACCGTGAGTCAAGCGAAAAAAATATCAAAATAAATAAATATAAAAACGAGAAAAATAGTTACATGGAAAACACACGTCAACACCTAGTTTTTGCTATTCAGATAAAATCATCGAATTTCAACGGTAATTCGATGTTTGTTGATTGTGTGTCGTATCAATGTTTTGTTGTTCGAATAGGTGAACTTTAGTTATAGCAGCGTATACATTACAATACAAAAATGGAATATGATATATTGAAATTGTTTGGCCTTTCAATTCACTGAACAACACAAAACGGCGAAGGAAAAGAGGCAAACAAGAAATATCCATTCAGATAAACATTTGAATTGCATTTTCATTCGGTCAATAAGTTAAATTCAATAAAGGTGTCATTGCTTGTGTCCTTCATATTTACTATTTACTTAAGCGCTATGCGAACAATGAACAATAGTTTCAGTCAGCAGGATTTATCTCTTTGCATTTGCGTTGAAACTTGATAATAATATTGAATGTACTTTGCGTGCAATTATATTTTACAAACAAAATTCCATCTCAATCTGATATTCCTTGGTTTTGAGTGGAAACTCGATATATTTTATCATCGATATGCGCCTATATATGGAATGTATGGTCGCCTGTATGCACGTGTTAACGATGAACAGCAAAACGAATGAAATTCATTTTTTTTTCCTTTTTCTTTATCTAATTAAATTTTAACTAGATTTGAAAACAACGCTGATTTATGAGGTGGTAAAATTAACCATATACATTTTGTATTTCAATTTTCCAATATTTAACATTCAACATCATGCGACATATAATATGTATATGCGGTGTAGTTCAGACATTTGAACTGTTTTCCGCCTCATTTTTATGTCTGGCCAAATATGAATACTTTTCTCCATCATTTGACATTGAACGCATAATCGTTTTTCTTCTTTTTTTTTTTTTTGTTGAGTTCAAGCATTTGCCAAATGAATACATTTCCTTGGGTATGTGTCTCCTTTATAAAATATCTATTTATTTGGTGTTCAATGTGCGCCACTTTATAATATAATAATTCTGTATACTTTTGTTCGTTGCTGCTTCTTCCTTTCTGTTGCTTCAGTTATTCCATTTTTCAGTCTATTTGTATATAACGAGGCTGGCATTGAAACGTCCATCAGTAATTAATTGATCCAATAATATTATCCATCTATTGCATCGGAGCTTGTGAAAGAAAACAGACACTACCAAGGACCACGCCAATCGATGCATAATACTATCGGTTCATCAATTCGTATGTATTTATTTCGAGCAACGTCCAATGTTAATAATAATTTTCTTGAATCGGAGAAAGTAATGTACAATATTGTCAAGAGTCAAGTCAAATTGAATAAACATACGCATTGCATGTTGTATAAACGTAATCATTCTCTGCATTTCGATTCTTTCGAATTTTTAGAGAATGTGTGACAATGTTTTAATTGTCTTTTATTTATTATCGATCACCTACTCTATAGAGTCTGTATTTTATTTTTGTTCTTCATTTTTTCAAATTTTTTTTCTTCACTTTTCGTTAATTTTTCGATTGATTCAGTCAATGTGAGACGAAATTGATGTCAAAATCATCAGGAATCGATTGAATTTTGAAAAACATTCAATACAGTATGCAATGCATGCGCCTTTATTTATGCTGGTTTCAGCATACGAAGTACCAAAATATTGACTATTTGGCAACAGAATGACAACATACGTTCGCGTCACTTTCGATTTTAAAATCGATTGGGTTCAATTGTGTTTTGGATGTTGTTGTCGTTTGTTTTATTTCAAATATTAAATCGTTGGTTGGCCTAAAGCTTTTTTGCACTGAATTAAAAATTGGCCATAAATTTGTATAACATGCCAATATGGTTTTAATAGTCACAAACTCAACTATCCGCATGACACGGAAGAAAAGCGAAATAGAATAAATACAAACATCGAGAGTATATTCGATCAAATATGGAAAATGTATAATGTATGGCCGATGCACCACGGATTTTTCTCTCGTCGAAATTTATTCAGCATTTGTTCTATTTGCATGGCAATGCATTGTTTTGAGTATTGAATGCCAAATGCAATGAAAAACAAAAACAAATAAGTCACACACAAACACAAAATAGCAGCTGCCGCTGTTTCAATCGATGATGAACGGTAATTTATGTGCGAATCGATAAGAAAATTATTATTTAGCGACTGATGACAGGTAAACATGGTTCATGCAAATTATTTAATTGCCTTCTCTTGCGTATGCATTACAAATGACAAGCCATTATAATGATTCGATCGACCGCTGTCCGAATCCAGCGCTCAAAAACGATTTGAATGTTTTTTCTTCTTTTTGTCCATGTTTGTGTGTGTGTGTGTGTATGTCAATAATTCATTTTTTGTTTACCAAACCAAAAAAAAGAAAAAGAAAAAAAAGTCGCTCCAAATGAACTCTTGAATTTTCATAGGACAAATTCCAATGTTTTACGTGTATAAAATTTGTGCCAACAGAACACTATCTCTATAATTTTTTTTTCTTTTTCATTTTGTAATTTATTCATTTGTTCTTTAATTCAGTGTTTGTTGTTGTTTTATCAAAAGCGATTTCAGTCACAGGCTGTTGCATGATTGTGATGCCGGTTAATAGCCATTGTACATATATTTGATGTGGGAATGGTTGTTTGCATCGACACATTTCCAATATTTTCATTTCGTTCGATACGCTTTCGGTTTGGGTATTACGGGTGTTGGTGTTGAATATTTGTGAAAAAAAAAAATTTCACCATTTTGGGGCTCTATTACAGAGGCCGATATGGCCAGCCATTTTTTTTTTTCATCCGCCTTTTCATCCATATGCTTTTTCGGCATGGACAAAACAAAGAGATTGTCTCACCAATATGTTGCAGTAACAATAAATTCATGTTTGATGTGTCATATAAAATAGGTAAGGTTGGTGATTTACGTTTGGTTGCTGTTACCGATGTCAATACGAAAAATACGGTTGGCCAACAATTAAATTAATAGTTTTCGATGCATTTAAGTATTTGCCATTGTTGACTGTTTATGGTGGCCATTTCATTGACAATCGTTTGCAAATTTTATTGTTCGGACTGGAAATTTCGACTGCATTTATTGAACAATGGCTATTGGTGTGGGCCATACGTTTACCACAAATGGCCATTTTTCTGCACAATAGGTGAAATGGCCATATATATATATATATATATGAATGGAATGCCAAATGTCCGAATTCGAAATTCATCTAAAGAAAATTGTACAATTTTGGTTTCACCTATCGAACATTAAATTGATTGAAAAATATCATTGGAAATTCGGGCTGAAAATTATGATGCGGAAAAAACCGATTTTCATCCATTAGAACGAATGAAACAAAAAAAAAAGAAGCTACATATATACAATGTACACATTCGCGTGTTGTTTTTTCTATTGATTTTACTTTTTAGTTTTACCGGTCAATATGCCATTTGATATTTAACTTGTAGGATGTGCAATGCACATACGGTAGGCGCATTCGAACCTAAAAAAATCTATCGCTATCATGATGCATTTTGGTGATATTTTCCCTATGGTAACTTCATCTACAGACATTTTCACACATTGTTTGTTGTTTTAGAAAAGCAAAAATAAAATCATATAATAATAATTAAACAGTGGCAGAAAAACAGACGATAGAAAATTGGGTGAACGGCGTCAACCATGTGGGGCTATGCACTCAAATGTGACAAATGCATTCAAACATAACTTGCACACACACACATACACACTCTCAATTGGCCTGAGTTTGTAACAGATTCGCATTAAATCACCATGCATCACAACATAGTCAAACGACCGCCACGAAATAGCATCGATTCGTTCGTATTCGATATTCATGGCAACATATACATACTTTTCATCTTCTAAGTTTTCTTTCTATTTTCTTGTTTCAAATTTGTTTTTCGTTTTTTTTTTTTCGAAAAGCTTTTGACTTTTGAAGTATATTCCGACGGACTTCAATGCGGCAATCACTTTCGAATCATTCAAACATTTCATTTGGCAGATTTTCTTCTTTTTTTTTTGTTCATTCGAATGTTGTGATTTTATTTTGTTTTGAATTCTTCATCTTAATCGGCATTCGTTCACGACATTTGTATGCATTTAAACATTTTAACGCCTATTCAACGCCAATTCGTATTGCATTGCAAATTTTATCATTCATTCGTAATTCGATTGAGAGATTTGAGTGAATTTCATTTTTAATAGATTACAAATTACGAATTAGTGATGTGTTTTCTTTCTGTTTGATCGGATTTCCTCGAAGAACTGGAAATGTCGACACGTGCATTCCTTCGGAAAATTAAATGAAAATTTCACTCATACTTTTGACATTTGAAGCAGTCCATTTGAAAAGACCCCACACGAATATTGATCTTGGCCATAGTAAATTACAAACACACTCGGATATGATGCCATCTAAACGATTATTTGAAATTGACACTGATCTGTGTGTGTGTGTGACACATTGCAAATAAAATGAAAAATGAAAATAAAATCAACTGACACATGGTGCCTTTGGTTTGCTGTGATTTCATTTGAAATGCTATGATGAATTGAGAATTGAGCCATTGAGGCAATTTGAGTCAATTTCGTGTGTTTCGTATTTGCATTGATTTTAAGAATCTATGTATATAATTTGATGTGCAAATCATATGGTAGTAAATGCACGTCCAGACGTGGACATTTCATTTCGGACAATAGTTTTATGAAGACAGAAAACAAAAAAACTTGAAACATTTCTTTACAATAAATGTGGTTAAGAGCGTTAACCTTGGCCAAATATCAAAAACAATACACCGAACATCAAAATAACGAATACTAATGACGTTGTCATGAGCATTCATTTTTACTTTGTTGATTTTGATAACTAGATCGCACCTTCTCTCTCTCTTTCTCTATCATTTTCTTCCTGACGTCAATTCTGAATTGTGATGCGCGATTTGTTTTGGTTTTCGTAATCGAAATTTAGTCAAGACAAAATATAATATCTATAATTTCATTGGACTTTTTCGGCGGCACAGCTGGTTCATTCATAAAATTAAAAATACATTTGTGGGTGTCATTTGAAAAGCGATTTTAGTATAGATAAATTCATTCAATTTTAAATGATTATATTTGTGTTTAGTCTGGATTTTGTTGTTTTTTGTGTTGGTTTTTTGTTTTGGTTTTGGATATTGATTAGTAGACTCTCAATGTAAGAATTAGCGCAAAATGAATAAGATATATCGTCATTAATTTGAGTCAAGGTAAATTTTTTGTCGAATTTCTTTTCAATTTATTTTGGCTTTTGAATGTTATTTATTGATGTTGAAATATTGCCCAGTTGTTTGCCATTTTTTCCATTTCTCTCTTTCTCTCTCTCTCTCTCTCTCTCACTCTTTTTTATTCAACTTTCTTGATATTTATACAGATTCATCGGTTCATAGCCTCTGCTAAATTAAATAGATCAATTTAAACACTTTTCACCGTTCATGAGAATTGAAAATATACGACATTCCATCTGTCATAAATCATTTTCGAGACAATTTTCCTTTAATTCGTGGTGTGCGTCGTTGATGGTGTAGTCGCCACCATGACATACCGATCACCTTCACGTAGACGTTTCATATCTCAATAGATCAACAAAATTTCTTCTGAAATTATATTCATTTAAATATTTATTTTTCATTCTATGGTTCGTTGAGGCAAAAAAAAAAACACTGAAATAAAAATGATTTTTTTTTTGGGTCGCCGATTTTACCTAGTATTTTTTTCTGTTTCATTTTGATTTTTTTTTTTAAATTGTGACACATTCACACCATTCGAACCATTTGAAAAATTTACAGAAAGAAAACCCTATTCAAAATCTGTTGAATCGAGTGTCGGGAATTCTTTCGAAAATAATATAAAATGAGAAAAATCAACGAAATAATAATTAATTTACTACTTAATCATGTCCTTGTCCTATAGTGATGAGAAATTAAATTTCAAAATACTTTCAAATTGTTTTAGTTTTTCCTCAACGATACGATAATAATATTATCGAGCATTAAGCATATGAATTGTGAATATGATGTTCGATGTGAGTAATAATACGGTGCCGGGGTTAAGGCATACATTACTGCACTTTCATCGATTTTATATACCAAACCACAAAATGGTTTGTTTAACACCATGTATTCATTTAATTTCTAAAACATGTGTTTCATCCATCATTTTTGAACCGCGTTCATCATGCATGTTATTCGGTTGTGTATTTATTACGTTTTATCTTCTTCGTCATTTTTATCATCATCCATTTTTGGTGCCTCTTATGTTTATTTCTCCTTCGCTTTCTTTATTTTCCAGAAAAAATCCAGAATATGGCGTTGAACCGATTGGATACCGACAAACGACACCGAACACGTTTGTCCTTTCCCATGCACCATAATCTCACATACTGCACACAACAACAAAAATAAGAAGAAGAATATAATGCATTCACTGAAATTGAAAAAAAAAAATCGATTGAAGCGACAAACAAGGGGAACCGGTTTTTTTTTAATTACCAATTAATCATGTGTCGTATGAATCATGAATATTTAAGTCAAACATGCAAAACATACATCCCCGGAGTAGATATCAATATTGAGACGGGAACAACCCGTCGACAAAATAAGAATTAAAACAAAAGATATGAAGATATCTCTCTGTACAGAAGAAGAACATCGAAGAACACACGGCATGGTAGCCATAAAGTATGAAAAGATACGACAACACAAATAATATGCAAAACGATGAGCAACGATCATCATATTCGAAATTGCGTTTTTCTTACTAGTTTGAAGCGAGAAAATTTGTTCCGATCCACAAAATAAAATCGACGAATAAAAGTGCAAATATTATGAACGAATAAGACGCAAATTTATTGATAACGGAACCTCAATCGTCAATCTATATACGGTACGGACTGCAGGCTACAAGTGTATTAAGAATAGAAACACAACAATGGTTACAGATGCTAAACTATGAACTTCAAACGTTTTGGCCTTATCAATGTGGTGAATATTATTGAATTCGATATAACCGGATTCATTCGTATTTTATTCGATTTGAATTCTCATAAAATTTTGGTCATATTTTCAATTTTTCAACACACACATCTAATAATATAAAAGGTTATTTTTTTTGGTTGTAAAAGGGGAAATTGATTGTAATTGTTTGATGGAGGATGCCCGACTATTCAGTGTTAATGATGTGATAATTTTACATCATTTTCGACTTTTGCTCCTGTGTTCATACTTCATACACAGTTCAAAATTGATATACATGTGAAATTGAAAAATTGAATTGTGAACGCAAATTGAATGGAACTTTGATGGTAAAACGAGGGCTCTTCGACCGTCAATAAAACCGTTTTATAACCAGAATGTATGAAAAATGATACTAAAAAATATATACTATAAAAATGGTTCAATCGAATGATAGGTAATTTGAGTGCGTGAATATGACTATTTGAATATAATGAAATCCATAAAATACATACGGATGCGATACAACACGAACAGAATGAGTTTATTAAATGCCAAATTCATTTTATTCAAACTTATGTCAAATAAACACCGGCACCGACGTGATCATTGCCAAATCATGCTAAACGAAGAGGTGAGGTGATGTAAACAAAAAAGAAAAAATCCATATTATAATAAGAAAATTGATCCACGAATTGAAAGAGCGTGGGGGCGTTGAGTGAATTATGAGATGTTGTCTCGAATGCTTTCATATGCGAATTCGTACAAACACAGAAGAAATGGATCGAAGGCAACAGAAGAAGCAAAAAAAAAAAAACAACGGGAAAGTGGTTATGCATGCATATGACAACTTATGAAAACCAAACACGGACACACAGCAGTCCGTTGAGTGTCGAAGGAAATTAACAGAACAAAGAGTGACGAAGAAAAATAAGGCGACAGCATCAAGAAATGAAATTGAAAATAAAAGTGCAACCGAAGTGTGAAATACGAAGTGAAATATAATCAAAAATTAAATAGAAGAAGTGAAAAAAACAAAATCAACGAAATGCCTTGGGCTGCCTCAGGTTTGTTTTATTTGTGTGTGAGCGTTTATTTTTCATTGCGTTCACTGTTTATGAGATTCGTATAGAAGGTAGTTTCAGCATAGACACGTTATGATTTTTTCCTTCTTCTCCTCCTCCTCCTCCTTTTTTTTCTCAATTATTATGAAAAAAGTTTTCTTTTCTGTGTGCCTCGAAGCTTCGGTCGTCCTAAGCACTTAGCTATGATATTTTTCTTTCATCCACTTTTTCGTTACCTTCATACCATATTCGAGTGTCATTTACAGATACTTCTTCGGTGGATACGTGAAAATGACAAACCATGTCGCAACCATTGGGGGGCATCTGAGAGACAAAAAATAAACAATATTTTCACAATTTTTTTTTGTTCATCTTCATCTTTCTCTTCTTTTCGGTTGAGAAAAAGAAAAAGAAAAAACATTCATAAGGTGCAGATGGTAAATGCTTTTATTTTAATGGATTAAAATTCAATTTTCATCGTCTATTGAAGCGTTCACGATTCAATACACGAAAATCTCATTCGGTATTGAGTTTCTTTTAATTAGCTGCATTACTTGTCGATTCGAATGACAAAAATAACATTGAATGTTCGATTACCAAACTCCGGTATAATATGGAATAAGAGAACAAAGTGTGGTTTGAACAAATATTGATGCAGCAATCACTAAGTTAATTGGAATGGTAGACAAAAAGAAAAAATGCAATTCCTTTTTATTTTTCGTGATTTGGAACGAAGATACATGTTATTTCTATGTTTCAAAGGCATCAGGTATCGTTTCGAAATTTCTTTTTCTTTTTCGTGCATCTAACTGGTTTTTGGCTGCAAAGCGCACTGAAATTTGTATATTTCTGGTTTTCTTTTCCGGTACGTTCTATTTCCTTTGTAATTGCAGACAAAAGAGAGAGTGGGAGAGAGAAAGAGAGAGAGAAAGAGAGAGAGAGAGAGAGAGAGAGAGAGAGAGAGAGAAGTACAAATAATA
>GL501523.1:1857854-1870852 GCA_000149185.1 Mayetiola destructor | reverse complement strand
ACCTTTCAATGTACATTCGGCATCGAGTTGCATTGATACTAGGTAAGACCAAAAAAAAAAAAAAAACAAAAAACAAAAATTTAACAAAACAAAATGACATTCAATAAATTTCATTTTGTTTTATTGTCTCATTTTTTTCGCAGCGAGTGACAGAGAAATAAACGAAAAAAAATGCAAAAGCGCTGTTCGGCAGTTAATGGGAAAATGCAAGCACTCAGCACTGACTACAAATGGCAGTTCAATGTGTTATGATGCGGTTTAAAAATATGTGAAGTTAATAGAATGATGATAATAATAATGTGTGTGTTCGAAAAATATGTCGATGGCCAAACACAACACCATATGCAAAATGTGAATGGAGTCTCTGCTGACAGATCCACATTAAATGGTTATTATTATTATTTAAATTTTAATCAATGTTACATTTGTGCAGAGTGCAGAGTGCAAGTGTTTTTAAATGTACGTATTTATATGAATCGTTGAGAATAAATATGGGACTTCATATTTCCGTTTCAATGATTGTCTTCCAAAAAAAAAAAAAAAAAAACAAACGTCAGCATAAACGTCCTCCAAATTATCTGAACAATATGAGTGCCCATCGATATTTTTTTTCATGTTAATATTTTGGAAATGAGGGGTTTCATCAAATTTTCATTTTCAATTATTTTTTTTTTTTTTCTGGAAGACGATCATTGAAACAGAAATATGAAGTCACATATTTATTCTGGTCGATTCATTCCCTCGAAATTTATTCTTGACAAATGGGAATTGTTTGCCATTCGATTCATTTAATCTGGTATTGTTGATTTTGATTTTATCGTTGTCGATTCTTGTTTTTTTCGATTCACATTTTTATCTCTATTTTTGTACAAAGAATTTCCATAACAAAACACCATTTAAAAAACTGTTTTTGTAATGCTTTTTGTCCATTTGTTGTAAACCAAATATGTTGGTTAATATCGCACTAATTGAGCTGGCCATCATAATGCCCCATTCCATGGTGCCTCATAAAAATGTTTAATTTGCAAAAAGCAAATAAATATTCGCAGGGAAGTGACGCCAGTCCAACTCACTTTCAAAAATGAAGGTAAAAATAGTCGTAGAATTATTGCCAACATAATTGTGCAAAAGCTCACATTAATTTTGGACCACTTTTTTTATCCGAAACATGTTTATTACAAGAAATCCGAATTGCAAAAAATTGTTCAAACACATTAAAAAAAAAATAGTAAATAATATTATCAGCAACAGTAGAGAGGTAGAGACATGGAGACAGCTTCCGAAAGCAAAACTATACACAGCGCAGAGGAACAAAAATAAATGCTTACAGTGTGCAATTAGTGTTTAAAATTTATATTCATAATTCATTGTGGGTGAACTGGTGGAGAATTACACAATTACAGACATATACAAACACATATTGGATGGCATATTGACCCGTACATTAGTTTGTAATAAAATAAATTACCTGCGGTTGATATAACACCAAATGACATGTTATTGCTGTAGCTCGTAAACCATTGTCATTGTCGTTTTGGACCTTTAAATTACTTCTTTTTGAGCGGTTCATTTTTGCTTGCAGTACTTGAATCTGCTTTATTCACTGCCGATGCATCACTACATTTAATTTAGCTTTTCAATGGAAATTTTAAAATTTCATATCGAAAATATATTGTTAGGGTTAACAATCATTCCTATTTTTATCCTTAGCTTTCGTGTCGTCCTATAACGATGCGTATTTTGTATTTTGTATTATGATTATGAGTTTGTTCGTTTTTATGAAATTCAAACGAAGATTTCCTCTGCTCATAAAATTTGTTATTCCAAACGAATGGTATCGAAAACAAATGGTTGCAAATTTTGTGTTCCCAAGAAAAGGATTTTCATTCTGAGAAACGGTTTTTGTGTTTCTTCTGCTACGAATACTTCTGTTGCATTTTAAACAAAAGTATGCAGAAAAGTAACAAAAAAAAAAACAATAAATTTATACACTTTTTTTCAAATAACAATAAGTGCTAGTATTGTACTTTACCGAACAATTGGTTGACACACCAATTCAAATATGTGATGCCCGGAATGAGACAACAGTCCAAATAAGTAACTTTCATAAAAACTTTCAAAATATTCAATGTTCAAACGTTGAACTTCAAAGGTCAGGGCGAAAGAATAAACTGTATTGTAGTTCTTCCAAAAATCTAAAAGGACCACGTTGGTTGTCGGCTAATTGATTTTTTCTATTCGATGAATGCATATCCATTTTGATACAAATAAGTAGTTGCAAATAAGAGTTGAAAAAAGCGATAAATATTTGATATTTGATGTTCTTGTACCATTTTTTTTCTGTGTTTATTTCAGTTTGTCGTGTAATTCAATGGAATTTGTCGCATCGTCTGTATTAAAATTGTGTTTCTTCCCCCGTGAGTAGTCACACAACCAAACCCTGAATCTTGAACACTTGTAGTGATTACCAATGTTCATATATAAATTGAATACTGCATTCCAGTTATTGAATCGTTGCTTGTTTGCATGGGACAACATCATTGTATTGTATTTTATTCAAATAATATGCATTTCGATGTGTTCATTGTTGTTGATTGAACTTTGTTGCGAAGGTCAATGATATGGAAAACACAAGCGATTCTGTTCACGTAAATTGAATTGGAAACACGAAATAAAAAAACAAATATAGATAGAAAAAAAACAACATATATTTCAGAAATTTCATTTGATCCGATATCGTGATGCGAGTTTGATTTGTTTTTGCGATCTGAAAAGAAAAAGTCCATTATTGTGACTTAAACATCAAATTCGTAGGCTCAAACAATGTTGCTGATTGAAGATGAAGAGTGTGCCATTTTGGTGCCGAAGCCCAAACACCAAAATCTCAACCTCAAATAATTCTTATAAATTATAAATGTGTAAGAGAAAATTAAAAAGAGATGAGTCGTGTACGTAACATGTCTGTAATAGGATATCTCTCCGGACTGATCACATTGCTTGCGAACCAAGTGATCCACAAATGGGGAATTGTCCTTTTATAGAGACTTTACTGTATATGAATTGCAAGTGAAGTTTCAATTCGGAAACGAATGGTAAAAGTAACTGTGAAATGAGATAAATGTGAATAGTTTTACGTCAAGTTTGCAATGAAGAGAGCAAAAAAATGGAAGAAAAAAAGAAACACACACAATATAAATCCAAACAAAACTGGATCAGTGAAATTTGAATGTTTCCATTGAAGAGAAAGGAGGACAATTTAAATATGTTTGCCAAGTGGCCGATATACTAAACATGGAACATTTCGAGAGAAAGCTTTTAAGGAATTCGATGGAACATTTCGTAAAACCAAAAAATGCTCTAAAAAAAAACCACAACATTGCAATGAATTCAATTGAATAGACGAAAGTAAAATTGTGCCATGTGTCGTATGCCATCTATTTTCGGCCAGTATAGATAACAGAATCCAACAATAAACGACGAACCGCAGAGGTGCTGTATATTATCAAAACTCAAAACTCAAAACTATGTCCATAAGTTGTGTGTAGTTTTTGGAATTCGCTCAAAATAAAATACAAACGCAAGTGAAGAATATTGAAATAAGCGCTCGCACATCGCACAGCTTACACTTTACACATTGTTTCATGTCCCATGAGTATTTACAACAAATTATTTTATTAACGCCAATGTGCCGGTTACCGTTTCTTTGAGCAATTTTCACATTCGTGTGTGCATTTCAGTCGATGTTCAGTGTTCGAACTTTTTCAATGAAATATTAACATTTGTTACGATTTTAACATATAGTATAAAGATCCTTATGTCATCGTTTTTTTTTTTGTACTCGCATTCGGTCCAACATTTAGTCATTTTCGATTAAATACGCATAGAAAATATTTAAATACCACTAGAATTGTGTGAATAAATTCAGTCATTTTATATTTATATGCTATTGAAATAGTTTATGCGTACAAGATTTACGTTCATTTTCAGTTATTTTATAGCGTTTGGTTTGGATCCCTCTAACTCTTCAAATCTCATTCACTTAATCTAACAGTTTTTGTCATGAACTTTTCGTATTATGGCATCTCAACTTTTAATCCACATATGAAACATATTTAACCACAAACATATACGAATGTATACATAAATGCATGCATTCAGTCGTAAACTGAATGATTCGATTGTCATTGTTATACGATACCTCAGCTCTTTTAGCTCTCTCTTTCAGCACTCAACCAACAACACTGGACCCAATTCAATCGAAGTGAATTGTGTTTCGGTCGATTCCATTTATACATTCAAACAAATGAACCAAGAGTCACATTCATTCCGAATTCAGAAGGTGATCCTTTTCAAAGCTCATACACAAAGCACTCTCTCTCTCTCTCACTCTTAATTTGTAACATCGTTCTTAATTATTTAATTTTATGAAGATAATACTTGTGGTTAGATTATTTATCATCTGGGACAATCAAGTCGTTTGTTATACGAATGAAACTGTGTGTTTTGTATTTTGTATTCATCAGCATGCCATTAAATGAAAATGAGCGTCCATTATTTAATGTGTGGGGCAATAAAGGGCAAAAATCTTTAAAATTGCGTTTCACTTTTGATTCTTGACTTGGGCGCACTTTAAAGCGATAAAAAATACCGTCAAAAACCACCTAGCAGAAAACACAACATCGAATATTGTCAATGGTTTGTTTTTCAAAACGAAAATTTATGTGCATTGCCCAGGCAAACCCCGTTAAAATGTTGTCACAGAGATATGTACAATGAACATGTTGTTTTAATTACAATTTATGAATGTTCGAGTTATTCATATGATGATTTTGCTCTATTTGTGCTTAAGTTTTTAGTTTTGGCAAAGTTTTCCCACACAAAATAAATACATATAATAAGAATGATAAGAAACAGAAGAACGACAAAATCCATCTCTCATGAAGATAATTTTGCGATTCAAAATTTTATAAGGCGTGCGTCGTTTACCGTTTCATTGTGGATATTTCTAGGCCAAGCAACACAAGATAGTGTAGAATCCCGTTGAGAGATTTTATTCATCATTTTCAAGAATAAACATCGGTCATTTTCATTTAACATTCGAAGGATCTTCGGAATCAACCTTCATTAAAGCCGGTATTGTTCATTGTTCACTAGATTTTCAAAATAAAAATGGAAACCTTTTGAAACAATTAAATAGTTGTTGCAGTTACCGAGACTATGAGCTCACATACACACATTTTCATTCCTAAGAACTTTTTGATTCGAAGTAAACATAATTTAAATTTTCAAGTTTTTAGATGACATTCATGGAATGGTAATTTTTCATTTCAATATAGCAAACCATAGACGAACGGGATGGACAATGACCATTCAAAAGCATTTTGTATTCATACAATGAATCGTGACCGGAGCCAACAAATCGTAAACTTTCATTTCTAACGAGTATTGATCGGTTGACATTTGCTATCAGCTATCGGCAAAGCTACCAACAATCCGACAGCCGAATTGAATAATATCAGAACAATCAAATCAAATCAAATCAAATCAAAAACGTATTCGTATCATTTAAGATTTGTTTAATCTTCAAACTGAGATTCCATTCATTATCCCAATTCATTAATTAACAAATCGTAGTTACACTTGTAGGCCATTCACCATCCAGCCATTCAGTCTTGATGTTGAAGCAGGTTGATTTGCTAAGCATAAGCAAGAACCGTAAAAATGGCCAAATAATATATATGTGAAACGATAAGATTTTCATTTTGTGGGTTTTTCTAGCTAAATGTCTTTTGCCATCTGAATTTTCAATTGCTTGGAAATTTTCGGGACTGCAAAATTAAGATTATGAAACTTAACTCACATTCGTCTCTATCATTTTATTCATCAGACAAAATATTCACTCACATGTGATTACATTAATATTATCTTAAGTTGAAATTATTTTGAACGGTGCATGGATCGCATTTCGTCTTTAATAATGTATATTGGTCGGTGTTAGTTGAATGCTGGGCCCGAATCGGAGCCTGGGCATCATTCACCATATATATCCTGGATTTGAAAAAGTTACTTTTCCAAGGCTATTCATATAAATTTGATAGTGAAAATGCATGAAATGTCTTAATACCTTAAGGCCATTGAAAGATTGTTCTCTACATACAAGTATATAACTTCTTTCTTACTATTCGGCGGTTTCTGTCTTCCCCCCTCCCCCCCCCCCCTCCCTCTCTCTCTGGTTGATGTGAGTGTGCTTCATATCCCAATGCCGCACGAACCACCGTTTTCGTATGGGATTCGATATTGAATTGGTTTGAGCATTACAACAAATGAGCTGCAGGTTTTTCTTAAGCAATGTTTCACAACACTGTGTCCTGTGTGTGTGTAATGGAGACGCTTCAATTTTCTAAATTCGGAAAATTCAAACTGTTCGAACGACACAAAGACGATGTCGACCATAATAAATGTATGGATTCGTGCCTTTGACGAAATCCAAGCATTTTCTTCGAATAATATAAATAGCAAATGGCAATTTACATATGTTATTCATTTTCCGTATTACTTTTTGTCATTTGTATTCGGACAATTTGGTTGGCATTATGCGTGTTCTTGTTTTACATTTCATTGTTGGACATTTTATGAATACACATTTTCTATCTTCGTTCATCAAAACCAATTTCATTTACTCGCACTAATCTAGTCGTATACAATACAAAAGCTATGCTATCTTCATTTCATCTATCGCATATCGCATATCGCATATCGAATGTAATTTCAACTCTCAGCTGAATGTGTCTTCGAATAAATTTTGAATACTTAATACAATAATGTATACTATTCAATTAAGAAGTTACCATGTTTTATCGTGATTGTGTGATAGCCGCTGCTTTTTTCATTTTCATTTTCATTTTCATCTCTTTTAACAAGACGGCGAAAGTCTTTTGCAGGGCAAACACCAAACACCAAAACACCATCACCAACAAACGAAATGAAAATGACAATAAGCCAAAAGACCTAAACATTATTATTACCAAGAAACGTTCAAGGAGAAAAATCCTTTCAAACATTATTCCTTATGAATAACTTGATACTTGATATTGTTTTGAGATTGGGGCGTTTGTGATATACAACAGCGTACACACAAAAACTTCTACACTTTACTTCCTTACACATCGATGGGCGACCGAATGCCGTAAATTTTCCAATGGTTAAACCCTTCGATCAAGTGATTTTAAATGTTGGCAAATTGTTAAATGTTGAACGTGTTATGTGTGTGTGTGTGTGTGTGTGACTGTGACTGTGATTTTGAATTGTTTGCATTAAGAAATAAAAGGTACCACTACCAACTACCAATGTCATCCAATTAAATGACCCATGCTAAAAAGGAATTATTATTTTCGAAATATATAAACATCACCATTTGCCATCCACGAAGCAGCACACTTAAACTGTGTCATTTTTAAGTATGCTTTTGCTTATTTTAGAGTAGAGAATGTGCAAGCAAAAGACTCTTCGATACTATTATATGCCACTGAAAGAGTTATTTGTTTCATTTAACTTTCGTTTAACGATTGACACGCTATTTATCAACTTACCTAATATTCAATATTCAAATCATTTGCTATTTAAGGCTTGAACAAATTGAATTGTTGTTCAATTTATTCCGCAACAAATTTGCTTCAATTAATTGATCATTTGAAATTCATAGTCAACATCAATGGCACTTCTAAAGGTGATTAATTCAATCACATCATTGTAAAATTTGAACAAACAACGAATTTAAATGGAACGCAATATTGAAACCATTAAACATTTTTTAGTGAAACACAAAATGCCAAATTTTTATCGATTTTTGCTTTTTTTTTCACTTTTACAAAGATGATATAATTAGAGTTAAGATAAATTCATACGTATAAGCAAACCCACAATTCCAGATGGCCATTTGAGTGACATGCATACGATTGAAAACCCCCACCGAAAGCGAATAAATTCTATTTTTTTTTTTTTTTGATTTTGTGAAAACAAGGAAAAATTTACATTTTCTAACACAGTTCTTAAATGAAATGGCACAGAAACACCTCTTTCGTGTTGCTATTCAATAGCATTCAATGACGAAAGAAATATTTCATTTGTCGTTTGGGTTTTTCGTGCCCATAAAAGTGTTGCCCGTCTTTTTCAATCCTTCGCAAAATAATCATTTGAATATCTGTTTTACTTTTTTTTTTCTTTATTTCAGTCATTTTCCAAAAGAAAAAAAAAGAAACTATTGGCTGATACTCTTGAATCTTAAAAGACAAAATTCCTTAATACTTTTACAGAAAATTTTCTAGATGAAGATTTCTTATCTCCATCAGTCATATTTATCCAAATGCTGAATCAATTGAAAGTTGATAATAAATTATCTCGTATGTCTGAAAAAGAAAAAGAAGAAGAAAAAAACTCATCGCAAACATCGAAACAATGAACTGATGCTTAAAAGATGTTACCAAAGATACAAGGCACAAAAATGTCAATGAAATAACAAAGTAAAAACGTATCATTATTTATACTTTATTCAAAATAAAGCTTTAAGATCCACAATTCATGTGAGAAATGAGATTTAGCACAAAGTATTCGGAATTCGAAAGATTTCACTGTTGTTTACAGCAACACAAAATATTCAATTCCGATAAAATACATTCAATTTCAATTTAGCTTTTGTTAAGGCGTTTGTCAAAACAAAAATTCAATTTTTCATCGCGAAAACTTTTGCCGCCTACATCATTAATTATCCTCCAGCAAAAATTCATAGGTGATTTTTTCTTTCTCTTTTTTCGTTTCCATTTTACAGTGGCATCGAATACCGTTTTGCTCGTCAAATGTACACGCCTTACGGGATATAATACCCCAACCGCTCACTCATCCGTTGCAATTTGAATTTAGGTATTTTGAAAATTTGGATTGTCGTTCAATTTTGCATACAATGCAAATGACAATTCGCCATTTGTGACAAACATCGAATAAATCCCAGCAAATTCGTTCGAATAAATATTCATTCAATCTCTCTCTTTCTCTCTCTCTTTCTCGCCCTTCGCTCGAGTCTTCCATTATATTGTAAATTGTTCAATTCAATTGAAGAAAAACAACTGCGGCTGAAACAAACAGTGACGAGACAAACAGGCTGATGATCCAACAGTAACAGCAAATTGTATCATTATCAACTGAGGAACCAAAAAAAAAAAAAAAAACAAAAAAACAAAAATCATTAACTGTTTTTCATCGGTGCCATTTTTCTTCAACTTATCGAAATTATAACTGCTGACATGCAACCATCAGCCAGCATCACACAGATTTTTTTTTTTGTTCACGATGTGAACTGTTGTCGGTGATGCGGTGACACATAATTTTTTTTCATGGATATAAATGGATGAGGTGTTTGTATTTATATTCGTAAAATTGTTGTGAATTATTAAAATATGGATTGAGAATTGAACGTAAATTATGCTAATGGTTTAGTCGATGATTTCTCATCCATTTCTTTCTCATTTTCACGGTTTCAAATACTCATTATCTTGAATCGAAAATCAATTTCTGTTCACACATTACAAACTTAGGTGTTTAATATTTTTCAACAATTTTTGATGATTGTATGCGTTCAAATTTTGGTCCCCCATCCAACTCTCCATATTGTGATGGAAAAATTCACCAACAACAAAAAAAATTGAATACTTCACACTTCTTCTTCTGTCACCGGATATCATATGCACATTAAATATATTTGAATGAATTTAATGTATCGTTGAAATCGTAATATGTACATACAAACTACTATATCGGCACTCAAAGCCAGTCTGTAGTCAGTGTGTAGTGAGTAGTCAGTCATCAAGAAAAATTGCCGGAATCGGAATCGAATTTGGAATTTATATTTATTTGAATAAACAATGTTGAACGTTAAACACCGTATAAAATCTCAAAATATCTATTGTTTCGGTTGCATATTTACTTTCATGTTTGCCGGAGTCGAAGACATTATACCCATTCTATTTTTTTTTTTTTTTTTTGGTTGATTTTTTCGTTTCATTGAAAAAATTTGGACGATTGTTGTTGTTGCTGTTGCGACAATGGAAATAAAATTCAAATCACATAGCACAAATTTTCCAATTTTCGACCCCCACTCACTCTCTCAACACTTTCATTCTATTTTGAAATATTTTAAGCGGCGTATGTGTATCCGTTACCGATCTAGTTTTTTTCTTTTATATTTCTATCTATTTTGTTTTGTTTTGTCGCTGGAAAGAGATGTGCCATGAAATTGTATTTTTTTCAGCTTTGTCGCTGTAATTTTCATTTTCGTGTGTATGTGTGTTTTTTTTTTAAGCTTTGACTCCTTTTTTCTTCAATCGCCAGTCTTATTTTCCCGGCACTTTGTGATTTTTTATCTTATTTTTGTTGTTGTTTGGTTCCCTTTTGTTTTGCTTTTTTTTTCTTTTTTAAGTTGATTTTAACTCGTGTGTGGATATTGTTTTTTTCGCTACATTTAAAATGGTGCGTTCAGACATTGCCTTCACAAAAGCGAATAGTGTAGCGCCATAAAACAACCCTCATAAATAGTTTCGCATTTGCTATTAGACAATTTGCTGGTTATTTTTTTTTTTGTTTTTTGTTTCTCAGCTGTTTTATGGTCTTCTTCTGTTTTTCGGTCCGTGAAAATCGTATTCACAATTCGTTTCGCTTTCCGATGTCTCTAAATGCTTGGTTGTCATCAATTTTCGTGATATTTCTCCCTTTCTCTCTCTCTTTTTCTCTCTCATGCATACGATCTTCCTTCATCTCCATATTCCAAACACTTTCAACCGACATATCATTAAACACAAAGCTGAATCGATTGAAAAATGTATTTGAATTCGCACATTTCGCACATTATACGAATATCTCCTCTCTATATATTGTTTTACCAATGATTCAACTTAGTTGGCACTTCCGAATGCAAAGTGAAAAAAAAAGAAGAGAAGAGAAGAGAAGAGTCAAAATAACGTAACTTCAGTATTTGGTACATATGTTTTGTAACGTAAGGAGTAATTCAACATAGCCGTATGCGATAAAATCCACATCATTTAAATCGAAAATGTCGGTTGAATGATATCAATCCGTTTGAATACGCCAAATGGCAATAAAATGAAAAGTGAAGAAAAAAAAACGAGAAACACACATACACACACAACTGAGAGAATATAAACGAAAAACCAAATACAAAATTGTGTATGATCGACAATCGACATATGCACACACCGACAATGAAATGAGAAACCAATTACGAAAGCCACCCAAGACTTATGGAATTATACCACCGATTTTCATATGACATCAGCACAAATAAACCGAAGAAATAAACAACGGACTCAAAATCCATAATGGAATGGGCACACAAGCTCAAACCCAAATATAATGCCGGGCGCATCATCGAATCCATCGCATCTATATGACAATTCATGACAATCACCGACATACATTCCGAACATGCACATGAGATTAGGTGATGGTGTTGTGAAGGTAATAATGCAACTCATTCGATTTATCCTTTACACAATCACCTTCACATATCAGCCATTCCTTTGCTAATGATATATCCTTTTGTGCAAAACATTTGGGTTTTTGGATTATTATAGATCCGTTTTTCGTTTTTCGTTTTTGCGTTTTTTGTTTTGTTTGTCGTCATTTGTTTTCACTTGGCTATTGGCTATGGTCTTGACGCCACATTGAGCTATAGCCCACAGAAAACGGGGCAAACAAAGAAAGAAAATTCACATCAAATTCGGGATTTATATTATGCCAAACGAATCATCTGCATATCGTTCGTTTAATAATATCGGATGTCGGAACTCAGCATGCATTCACGTCAACGGTATTATGTATGCGATACGGTTGACATGATCATCAACATAAACGATTTGGCATCGGTCGTCACATTCTTTTGATGCTATAGCCCATTTCAAAATGCTTTCAATCGCTTCACATGTGGCATGTTTTGTAATTGGCATACGCACATACGATTTGCACTTTGTACTCTCATTGTACCTCACTTGTGAGTACCATCAAAATGTGCAGAAGGCAAAAGCATTCTGCTGTGTGTTGTACATTTGTTTCCAAAAATGTTTTAGTATATCATCACCGATTGCCATCAATTTCAAATCCACAAAACATCTTGGGGAACGTAAAGCATTAGATTTAGTGGTTGGTCGCTGATCATATCTCTCTATCTGTTTGGTGTAATTTTTCCGGTTTTTTTCTTTTTTATTTCCGTCCACGTTGTGTCGTTGCTTCGAATCGCTTTGTATATCTGACAATCATACACCATATGCAACATGAACCGGTCTTCCACTTTTCAAGTGCCATTCAATTTTTACACGCGAATTTGATCATCAAATATCTCGCATCGGCCATCATACGCGTCACGATACCCATCAAATCTGAATTTTTCCATTTTTCATTCGTGTTATGCTTTGCATGCCACAATCCTATCAATGTATGTATGTATGTATGTATGTATTTATGTATAATATTGCAAATAGTGATATGATGGTGGCTATGATTGAAGTTCAACACGGTTAAATGAACCACTGCTGTTGCAACCAACAAATCTTGAAATCTAGTACATATGAATGCGTTATGCTCGATGCTTTTTGGAGAATGTTTGCAATGCATATATAGGAAATAGCCAAATTACCAAACTGTATCAGTGACGGCATTCAATTTCACATAACATCATATATCCTATATCGTTCGTTATCCACACATGGAAGTCATGCATTTATTAAATCATTATGCAAATGAGCAATTTGAAATCATAGGCCATGAACAGCACGCCCGATTTCCAATGTCATTCATTTTTTTTGCTTCTCACGCTTTTTCATCGTTCAGCGCTTTTTCACAGTATTTTGTTGTTGTCGGTTTCAGTTCTATTTTTTCCTTTCCACGCTCTCTCTCTCTCTCTCTCTCTCTCTCTCTCTCTCTCTCTCTCTCTCTCT
>GL501523.1:1825178-1857283 GCA_000149185.1 Mayetiola destructor | reverse complement strand
CTCTCTCTCTCTCTCTCTCTCTCTCTCTCTCTCTCCCCATCTTCATCACATTTCCATCATGCTGGTGGATCCGTTGTGTCGATGTTCTAATATATTCAAGTTTGATGAAATTGTCGAAAAATTGATGTGTGCAACAATTCAGGAAACGTGAATCCTGTACAATCGTCAAACCGAAATGAGTTTTGTTGTTGTGGTTTTGTTTATTCAATTCCTATAAAAGAGCCCTTTTATTTTTGAATTTGTTGATGGAAAAATCGATGCAAACTGCACAATCAACACTCACATCCAAAAAAACCAGAAATGGAAAAATAAAATTACGGAATGAGTGGCATGGAATGACGATTTACCGGGATCAAAAACAAAAACAGAAAATAACAGTGCAATCAACGAATGAGCAAAATCGAAATCCAACAGATGAACAACTAAAACAACAACAACAACAAAAATGAACAAATCAATGACTTTGTTCGATGTTCGATGGTAACGGTTTAATCACAACGACTCACACTTCATTTTTGTCACACATTGATAATAATTTGTATGAAGTAGACAGAACTATACCAATGCACAATGGCAACAGCATTAATTTCGTATCAAATGTGAAATATAAAAGAATTGATGAACGAAAATCGTGTGTTTTATGTTTATGTTCACACATATGGAATGACTGATGAGCTTTTAAACAAACAGTTTATGTAATTGCAAACCCTTCAATACTTTATTTTTTCCTTTTCCATTTGCCTTAAAGGAATGGATTGATGAAAGTGCACAAAATTCTTCATTTTGCAAATTAATTTCTGATGTTGATGAACAAAACAAAAAAAAGAAAACAAAAAATCCAACGATTCAGCATCATTGAAATCCGTTCTGCCTTTTTTATCGATCGTTGACATTTTTATCCTTCGTTGTAACTGGAAAATTAACAGTCTTTCAGTGGTTAAACATGTTTAGTTTCTGACAATTATTGAATGGAATGCTTTAATCTGAAAATCCTTCAGCCAGTAAATTCACGTATAGATAGTATGATATTGGATTTTGAGCAAAAAATATGTGGGCCCAAACAGGAATAGTCATAAAAACCAATTTAAAAATTTCCTTCATTGTCAGAATCGATTATGCTTTTTTTTAAAAAAGTATATTCAGCTAAAGTTTTCAATCCAAATATCGAAATTCACCTCAGTTGCAACCATTCAATGTCATCTTATGCAAAGTAGATTGATAAAAGTTTCAGTCACAGTCAGACACAAATAAAATTCAAATTGAAGGCAATGGTTTGTCAGTTGGATGAGGAAAAAAAAATATCATCTCATTCCAACATTAATTCGGTGATTAATTTTTATTCAGAGAGAGAGAGAGAGAGAGAGAGAAAGAACCAAACAAACCAAAGAAGAAGAAAGAAAAAAGAAAGAATAAAAAAAACGACATTGACGACGATTCAGCAAAAGTCACAAATAATAAGAGTCGCCCAAGAAAAAGTGAAGATTTTTTTTGTTCCCCATTTTAAATATTCTACATGGAGCAGTGAACCAAACGTTGTTCCACATGATTCTGTTTTTAATTACATCAATACATTAAAAAAGTTTTTTGCATAATTAAACACCGTTTAGATTAATGAAATTAATTCCAAAAGTTAGAAATTTACAGCGGATATTATGCTGTGGCTGCATTACACCACCAATCGTACAATGTCCTTCTGCCCAACACCAATTCCGATATGTGATCTGACTGACTGGGGGTCGTGTACAATGTACAAGCGAATACAGTGAACCATTCATGATTTGTTTTTCTTTACATTTTTTTTGTTTGTTTGTTATTCTCCCGTTCATCTTGCAACCAATATTATTGTGCTGTCACATGCACTAATCGCCCGAATTCCATTGATACCTTGGCCAGGAAAGGAGAGTGTAATTAAAAAAAAAAAAAATATAAAAAACGGGATTGTAAAAGAGATTGGAACTTTGGAAATCTTGTTGTCGATTGTGATCATTTAAAGTACGGAAAAAGAGAAGAAAAAATACCGCGTAAATTCACAGTTAACAGTGTGTATATTGTGTGTATAGTACTCGAAGACGAGGAATAAAAATAATGAGAAGAATAAATGGAAAAAGAGAAGAAAAAAAAACAACAATTCGACTTTAAAAGTTGTAATACACCCCGGTTGATCACAAAACGCAAGTGCTCACTCATAAAACAAGGCAAATGAAGAAATCAAATAGAAATCAAATGAACGCGTGATTGGTGGAGGGTGTAGTATGGTCTTTTGATACGACGTCAGTATTATTTTATTTTGATTTTTTTTTCTTTCTTTTTTTTTTTTTAATTCATTTGCCATCATCGTCATTCGCATCAAGTTAAATCTTTTTAAAAAGCATTAAATTTACAAACATTGCCTAAATAATTAATAGCAGCTCATCCATTTCATAGCGTATAATAGCCAAAAAGGTAAAGGACGTGCCAGCAATGTGATACATTTAACTTGCATAATTCTTCAATTAAAAGATATTATTATGGACGCACGTCGTTTGTAACGTTTTTGTGACAGAATACAAGACGAATGAAGCAATGGGAGATGAAAGCTTTCGAGTGGAATGATGGCATAGCTGACACATATACGTTATATATTTCTACGTTTCTTTTCTTTGATTAAAAAGCATTCTGGTCGAAGCATGACCAACAATATTCGATAAACATCACGTTTTTAACCTTTTAAGTTTTGTGGCAAGATTGCGATTACCGTTGTTGATTTTCCAAAAATTTCCATGTCATTGAAATGGGTTTAAAGATATCGAACACAGATGCGAAAAATCACTTTTATGCATTCCATCAGCAATGAAATTTTTCTCGAAAGCACTTTGGCCAAAACGAAGGAGGCCAACGTTTCGTAATCAACAAAACACATTTCTAACTTTTCCATTTCAATCCCAAAGTTTTGAATGAAAATGTAATTCCTTCATTTCGACGAATTTTGAGTGTGAATTTTCTCCTCGCAGAACAGCATTTTCATTTAAAATCTAGTTACAAACTTCAGCGACCAAGAAAACAGCCGCAATTTCCCTTCATTTTTTTCTCTTTTTTTTTGCCGAAACAAAAGAATGTTACACCGTAATGGTTTCTGTATTATTTTTTCTTCCTTATTTCACATCCATTTACCCCTTCCAAACCGAATCGTTTTGCTTTTCCTTCTTAATTTCGGTATCTATGGTGTGCCAAACACTTGTGACCGGCCAATTGCGCACTTTGAGCTGTATTTCAAACCATTATTATATTATATATTTTTTTTTGTTCTCCATTTCTTTCCACTTTGGTATTTGGTGTGGTATTGCCTTTGACGTTGCCTGGTTGGTTTTGCTGTTGCTACAGCTACTTCAGCTTTTTTTTTGCCGAAACAAAAGAATGTTACACCGTAATGGTTTCTGTATTATTTTTTCTTCCTTATTTCACATCCATTTACCCCTTCCAAACCGAATCGTTTTGCTTTTCCTTCTTAATTTCGGTATCTATGGTGTGCCAAACACTTGTGACCGGCCAATTGCGCACTTTGAGCTGTATTTCAAACCATTATTATATTATATATTTTTTTTTTGTTCTCCATTTCTTTCCACTTTGGTATTTGGTGTGGTATTGCCTTTGACGTTGCCTGGTTGGTTTTGCTGTTGCTACAGCTACTTCAGCTACGAAATCTTAATTCATTTAATACCGGCATTTAATTCCATTCTATGAGCAATAAAGACACACGATTTTTCATTTTGCAAGCCGAATACGTTGAAAAGTTGGTGGGCACCAAAAAAAAAAACCCTTTTTTTTCTCTCTTCAAATCTCATTTAGTTGTGGCACGTTGCGACGGCTGCTCTTCAACAGATCGTTCATCGAATTTTGAACACATTCACTCATTACTCACACCAACAAAAACTTTTCCAATTTCTCCACGAATTTTATGTGTTCACGTATATATTTAAAACGAAATAATTAAGGGTAACCAATTTTAAACGGTTTTCGTTGATGATGATTGCTCATTCCTTTTAGGTACAGCCATCAAAAGGCAATGCGCTCTCTCAGGACTATTTTCGTCTCTAAATTTTTTTTTTTTTTATTGTCTTTTCTTTCGAATTATTTTCTTTGCGTTATTTTTTTTTTTTTTTGTTTTCATTCATTTCGCGTGTGTTGTTTTCTGTTATTACAATGCGATGTTCTTCAGATTCCACTCATCTTGTATATAAGAAGTTACTGATGATTTCGTTCTTCAAAATCTTGTCCTAACCATTTTGATGCGTTTTCATTTCTCCCTTGATTATTTTTATTGTTTCTCACTCCTTTAGCAAGGATCTCTTTTTCACTTGATATGAAGTGCACAACGCACAACACATTTCATAAATGACGATGAGATTAGTTTCGCATTGGACAGACGGAACGTATAAAATTCATTCTGAATTGAAAGGATTGGCATGGATTATATTGGCACCGAGATTGCCCAATGCACAATATCCACACACACACACTACACACGCTTTGAAAAATAAAACTGGGATTTGAGTTGGTTAAATAAATAATTAGAAATTAAATTGGCGCCTGATTATAAGGTAAAACATAAACAATCATTGTTTTGATTTTGTTTTGTTAAATGTTTGAATGCGACGACTGCTGTTGAATTGAAAAAGATTAAAAGAAGCCTGCAAACACACACACAAACTTCAATTATGCTTTTGATTTCAATTTTCTGCTTGTTTAAAGATGTTATTAATATTATTGAACTGCTAACACAAGAGGAAAAACTAACAAATTACTTTCCGCATCTAGTATAGATAAATTGATCCAAATCGAAATATTCAAAATATCTTCGAAATGAAACGGAAATGAAATTTCAGTAGGAACTTCCATTACTCAATTTCACTTACCACAATGTCCACTCCGTGACACTTATCGATATTGGAGGCAAAAAAAAAAAAAAAAATCTTTTCTTTTTCAAATGTACGGTTTTCAGTATTCTTTTCGATTGAACATCATTGAATTTGAAACTTTTTTTTCCGTTTCATTCCTGTTATATATGTTTGTTTTATAAGAAAAAGAAACGAAAAATTGAAAATCGACAACTTTTCCACAAGCTTCAAGTTTTACCCTCGATGGACACGACAACAACAAATGAAAATGGACAATGAAATGGAGAGAAAACGACAAAAGAAAGAATTGATAGAATTGCCTTTCGAAAACTTTATCTTTTTCACAAGGATCAATTCAATTATGGATTGTATTTTTCAATTCTTGGATATCTCGAGCGGATGAAATGCTTTGACACCTTTAACCAAAACGGAATGAAACGGATTGAAATTAAATGAAAGAAAAAATAAAATTCGGAAGAAAAACGAAAGAGTTTCAATCAAGAGCTGTTTCAAATAAATGAATAAATGTATCTATTCAAATGATTTCAAATGGAATTGGCCAAATGACCAAACCTTTGGGAAAATTCTTTCCAATTTCTGATAACATTTTCGATCATTTCATTTTTTCTTGCACTTTTGCCACACATTTACGAAAACCAAAGTCGCATCCGATATATTGTTTGCATTTAATCAAATATGGAATTTTCTAAATACCACAAATTATACATTTCACAATACGATCGGATCCAATTTGTTGAGGAACGAAAGTGTGGCGATTTTCATCCGAACCATCTTTCAAATGTCCTAATATAATGTTGGCATTCCAAAATCAATGGAAATAAAATTGGCTGTGATTTCTGACCGTTTATCCGGTTTTAAGTGATTTTCAATTAAAGATTCACTCATTCCAATTATAAATTGAATGAAAGGCATATAAAAAAAGGTCGAATTCTTCGCTATTTTTCAATGCCGTACACAAATCAAGCATTGAGTAGGTACTACTACGCCAGCATCCAACATAACATTGTATGTCAATCTGAATATTTCCATCACTTTTTCAAACATTGAACAAAGCATTCGATCTGGGATCCAAAATGTTCTCATTCATCTTGGGCGTATTTCTTCATATCGATATTTTTTAATTGTTACGACAATGTACCTATTTTTTGAGCTCATTTACATTTACATGCCAACCGATAAAAAAAAAAAAAAAGAAAAGAAATGTTTAACCGAAAAGTCTCCAAAGTTTTTTGACATTAATTTATGAAGGCTACAACGCTATGGCCAAAGTCTACTGTGTATCGGCGTTATCGTTTTTATCATCATCATTTTATTCTTCTCTCTTGTTCGCTGAATTTTTCAATTTGTTGCGTTCGTCCGATGGCGTTGTGAATAATAATTGAAGCGTAAATGATTGTTAATTCGTTATCTTTGTTTATTATCATTGATTTTAAAGCATTTCAATCTTTTGGCTGAGTAAATGACATTTTTGTTTTGCCTAATGGATATAAGGTTACATTTAGTTGGGGAAAAGAAAAAATTACATGGAAACGAGCAAATCTGCTTTGAATATCAAATAAATTATCGTCACACACGAAAAAAGGGAAACAGATGACAACAGACAAAAAAAAAAAAAAAATCGGTGCCACAATATTTTTCCCCTTTTTTTTCGCGGCTTTCGTCTCATGCAAATGAAAATAAAAATGAAGGCACGTGAAGCGGATTGTTGTATTTTGTTTTCGTTAAAGAAATATTATATCATAAAAACAATAGACGTAAAATTTTTGGTACCATAATAATTATTATTATTAGTGACAACCGTCCGTTATCAATTTTATCATGTGTTCATTGTTCATTCATAAAATGTAAACAATGCAAATTATTTTCCGTTGTTTTTTTCTTCTTATTTTACCTTTGGTCCGCTCCTGGATG
Source organism: Mayetiola destructor (assembly GCA_000149185.1). Classification (NCBI taxonomy): domain Eukaryota; kingdom Metazoa; phylum Arthropoda; class Insecta; order Diptera; family Cecidomyiidae; genus Mayetiola; species Mayetiola destructor. The sequence goes on along the minus strand of GL501523.1, from coordinate 1,850,477 downwards.
GCATTATTTTCCGTTCAAAAATTCAAATTCTTAACATTGACAAACGAACATATCGATTCAGAAATATTTAGTTCAATTCATTGATCTTGAAATGATTTTTTTTTTCCCATAAAAATTATTCTTGATAATTTTTCTAAATCTTTCAAATACTCAGTCAATAAAAATGGAAGATGGAAGACTATTTAAAATAAACCGACACCGTACATTAGCATAACAACAAAAGTACACGTGAAATTTGATATTTTTTTTTTCTTTCTCATTTTCTTTTTATCGATTCGACGTTCAATTTGGAACATCATATATACACACACACAATACACAAACATTCAAATGCTAACGCCCATACTGTAACAAATGTATTTATTTGTCTCAATCATAGCATCTTGAATTCGTCTTTTGGATACGTTTGCATTTTCAATTTTCAATTTTACCGGATAGACACAATCTCTTCTAGTGTTATTTTTCATGTAACTTGTTTCTTTTGCTTTTGCTTTTGCTTTCGGATAGCAAATTTCAAAGTAATATACACAAAAGCAGCAATGTCGTCACAAAGTCGAATATTCGATCGAACCGAAATTCAATCTCTGTCCGTCGGTAAAATGTTTATTCTGTCTCCGTCACCATTCCATTTTAAATGGTTCATGTAACGTTTCCCGTATATGAACGGTTATATGTTCCAGTGATTCGATACAGCGTTTCGAGTGGCACAAGAGTAGCAACAACAACAACCAAAAAAAAAAATTAGAGGCGAAAAAAGAAACAGAACAAAATCTGAATGAGAAGAGAAAAAATCACGTGAAAACACTTTAATCGAAATCTGTAAAATAATAATATGTAATGAAAAGGGGAAAAAAAAATATGAATATGTTTATTGTTTTTCGATGAATGAAACGATAAAAGTAAATTGTAAGAAAGTCGCAAACGGCACACCATTAACATTGATCTCTGGCAATGAATTGAAAAATGAGATTTTTTTTTATCATCATCGATCCCAATTCATTTTATTTTGATCGCAAAAATAATAAGCGCAGCCGCATTTTTCATATTTGATATTGGATAACGGGCAACGCATTTTTTGGATTCTTCCAGAATAAAAACAACATTTTTATGAGTATTCAATTTCAGGCTCATTTCAAATTTAAGATTTCAACCTGGAATTCGATGCTATCACACAATACGAATAAACCGTTTCAAAAATTAAAACCAACTTTTCCGCACCAAAGGTTGATATTTGCGTTTTTTTTTTTTTTTTTTTTACTAACAAGTGAATGAAATAATTCCAAGAAATTATAATTTCAAAATATTTTGTTGGTTGGTACTGCCATACTTTTGCCGCTTTTTAATTCTTCTAAAGAATGAGTACGGATAAGTAATTAAGATACATCTAAAAATAATGTTTATTTTCATTCGTCGACGAAACGAAAAATTATTCAAACGCATTCACATTAACATTAAATCGATTTATACACACTACAAAATACAAAAAAAACATACATGTAGTCAATACAAATGTATAAATGATGAACGCAGTCGGTTGAGCACGCATTGCTCAGCCAATTTAGTCTTCTTCCACAAAATATCATCATTTTACGTTGCTATACACTTTTTATTGCTTTAAATTTTTCAAGTACTTAATTGAAGAACAAGACAAACAAAAAGCATTTGATTCAACGAAATTTATTTCTTTTCAAGAGAAACAGAACGAGATGGACAAATAAATGAGAGAGAGAGAGAGAAAGAGATTCATTTGTTCAATGTTAAATGAGAGACGACAGAACGGATCCGAAGTCAAATCAATTAAAAAATACAATGAAATTCATTGTTTAGTGTTCAGCGTTCAGGTTTAACGTGGACACATTCTTTTTTTTTCGTCCATCGATCGATCGTAGCTAACAACGGTCGATCGTTATTGTGACGACCATTTTGTATGAATAAAATGAACATTCTTCAAACTCCAAAATGCTATAGCTTTTGATTGTATTTGTGCATTAAATACACATATGTATTTGTTTGCCGCAGCATTTGTTGTATATATGTTGCTATCGGTGAATCAGGTACAACGGAACATCAGTCCAAAACATACGAACGAATGTAAAGCGATAACAGCAAAAAAGTAACAACAGCAGAAAACAGAACAAAACCGAATAAAACACAATGTAAAATGAATAAAATCATTTTCAATGCTTGAACTGAATGTGGCATTGGCCAATTCGAATAAATACATAAAAATATCTTGAATATGATGGAATCGAAAAAAGAAAGAAAGAAAAAAGGAAATCGTATCATAAGTTTTTGTTGTGTTTATGTTGATGTTAATTTTGATGGTCTTCGTTTTAGTCGATCAGACATGGCCGTTATTTTTATAAATAATGATCTTTGTCTGATTCATGCACGGTGAATGGTTGAGATCGTTGCATTCGATCACAATGGTGTTTCATTTTATTTATGTTTCGTTTTTTTTTTTTTTGGTTCAAGTGGAACTAAGAACGCGTTACTTATCGATAGGTAAAATGAATGAATTATGTGAAACCTATATACACACAATCTATGTATCCGTAGACCAAAGTACACGCATAATACATGATTTTTATTGTAGTATAAGAATATTATCTATATCCGTGCCAATGCCGTGCTCAATGTAATAGAACGTCAAATTTTATCTTACAAAAAACCATGTACGCACCCGGTATTCTTGTAGCGGATTGAAGCGTTCAATGAAACTGACAAACAACCGAATAAAAATAATTCGAAATAAACACTGAAATTCTACTTTTCTTTCTTCTTGGATACAATTCTATCTCTGTATTTTGCTTTCTTTCCTGCTATGTTGGCCGCTATATCAATCAACCAAGTTGAATATTTGAAATGGCTGGAATGTTTCAATGGCCGATGTACACCGATGCGATTTGAATTTTGTATTAGTTTGATGCTTAGAAAACAATAAATGAATGATCTATTTCCTTTATGAATCACCATTTCTTGCATTCATGGTTTTTGTATTTTGGAAGATTGAAGCTGCTTTCTTTAGATCGCAATGTTTTGCCGTTCATTTGAAAAAAAAAAAAAAAATTTCTTTATCAATAGGAAGCCAGTTTAGGGTATTTAACATCCGTTCTCTACTGTTAAGGTACTCACATTTACTATTTTTATTGGTCGTCATTCTGTAATGTGTGCCATTAAGTTCAATTGTTCATTTGATATATTGTGATTTAAATTCGAGTAATATGCGAAGCAAATACACATCTATATTACACTATATATGGGAGATATGCCGTGGAGACTCCAAATACTTAATCATTTTGCTGGTGTTCAACAAACGTTCGTTCATCGTTCACTTTTAATAAAAAACAAAAAAAAAATTCAACGAAATGCGCAACAGAGAAGCAAAAAAAAAAATGAATCTTTTTCTATCAGTTAGTGTCGGTGTTTTTGCTTTTGTGCTCGTTTCGAGAGCAATACATTCGGTGTAAAAAAGATTGAAACACCGAACTGAACACAAAGGAAGTTGAGTAAGAGAAGAAAGAAAGAATAAAAAAAAACACGCCATTCCATGACGAGAGAGGTCAAAAGTGATATGAACAAAAACAAAATATTGTTCTTGTTAAACGTGTAAGCAGGCAGCAAAAGAAGTCAAAATTGGAATCGAGAATTCGAGCTGAAAAGAAGATGGAAACAAAAAGGCACGAACAAGAAACAAAATATATAATATTATTTTGCTGGCATGTACACAATATATACAGTGTACAGATCTCGTCATCATAAGAGCTCTTGAAATGGACGAATATGCGATCATGTTTGTCGATCGCGCATCAGTTGCAACCATTTATTTGTATATCACAAACGCACAATATGTTCTTTTGATGCGAAAAATTCCAATGGATGCGCTGAACATTGAACACTGTGAACATACACACAAGAACCGTTGTATTTATTTTATTATTTCTTTTTTGCTTTTTTTGCCTTCACCATTTGCCAATGCGAAACACATTTTTCATCTTCATCTTTGTTCATTCCTCATTTGGTCACACAGATATTCGGATGATTTCGATGGATTTGCACGTGTTCAGTGCAATCAAATAAAGGTTTTGCCATATATATATATATATTGGCATTGGTCGTGTAGAGCCGTTTTATTTTTGTACCTCGACGACATGGAAAACGGACTACAAATTGAAATGGATTTTGAACAGGAATTTAACACACGAGGCGAATTTTTTCTCGGAATTTTATTTATTTATTTTTTTTTTGTCATCGAAAGCCACACAAAATGAAAGAAAAACCATGTATTCTGAGTTCCATGTATTTTGGCATTCGTAAAAACTTCAAATATATGTATAATATGTACGAAACTAATTGTGATGGTTGATTGTAGTTGTTTTACTGTTGACTGTTGACATAAGTGACCGTATTATTTTGTTCAATTCACTTTTTTTTTTTTTGGTTAATTCCTCTATCATCTCACGGTTAATGTTGATGGCACACATGAAATAATATTACAATATTTATTTTAAACTAAACTAAGCAAACAAACTTTCATCAATTTTGATCTGATTTTAACATGCATGAACATTTCAAATGGACTAAGTTGGATTGGATCGGTGTCGGTAAGGGAAAAACGCAATTACAGTCCATCCAATGTGATGAAATTTATTCGGTTAAATAAATATTTTCTTTTCATAAAATCTCAAATTTTCTGCTCATTTAAACATCCGTGTCTGATTTCATTTTCTCCGTAGATACATATATGTGTGTGTAAACTGTAAAATTTGGTAACCAGGACGATAAATACGATTCAATTAACATTAAATGCAAGCAATCGAAAGTTATAAGCGGAAGTAAAGTGTATAATGTCCTGTTTGGTAAAAGACGGTTACGAAAGAAAACAAATGTAAAGAAGAAAAAAAAAAAGATATAAAAAGAAAATGTCACACAAGCAAAAGGTTCAATTGCGATTTGCAATTTGCAATATTCTGGCATTATTTGAATGTTTGAGTAAAATGTTTGTGAACACGTGTGCAGGACATTGGCTCCATACATGTTGTTTCATAAGCACAAAAATGATCAAGAAAAATGTTTTCGATAAAGTACACCTTCTTTTCGAATGAGAATGTCGGAGCCATTTAATAGATGGACAATGGACGATGGTAAAATGGTCAAATGACCGAATGAAACTCATATTGGCGAAATGAGATGAGTAAAGGAGAAAGATGGCAGAACAACAACAACAACAACAACAGAAAAAAAAAGAAGAAAGAATGGATACCATCGACCATAAATTTAACGATTATGACCATTTTTATCATAACAAATATTGATGTTACCGAAACCGATACTCATGCATGATATCATACGCACTGCAAAAAGGGAATAGGTATTATTTCAGCTCCAAATACTCATAATCTTGCCCATCTCATCGGTTGTTCTCATTGCACATTGAACGGGCAAGGCTGAAATGAAAATGATATACAAGTGTATGAGAAGGGGAATACACGTTTACCACGGTGTTGATAATAAACATTTCGTCTTTTTTGTTGCTTCTTTCAAACCGATTTCAAGCGTTAAACACACACACAATATTTTTTTTTTTCCTTTCTCAATATCACCGAGGCAAAAAAAAAAACCAACATGTATGTTCGTTTGGGCTATATGCGATGGCCAACACGTCAGTCGGTTTGTTATTTTATATATTACTGTGTCCCATTTTCTATCGTATATTACTTGAGAGTCCAGTTACGTTTGTTGGATGTGCGTATTGCGTATATCGAACACACTATGAAAATGAAATCGATTCGATTTGATGGTGCATTCATATTTTCGTTCATTTTTTTTTTCTTTCTTTTTTAAATATACATACAATATATTTTTGGTGCCTGTTGGGTACTGGGTACGTATCAAAGTATACCAACCTTATCTTATAAGGTATTTCATATATAAAAATAATAAGTTAAAACCAGAACAAAAACGCTTTGCTGAAAGAAATAAGAGAGAAAAAGAAGAAATAGAGAGAAGAAAAAAACAAAATTCATATCAGCATCAACAGAGCACATCAGTCTAGCCCGCAGCTGTACTTTTTTTTTCTATTCTACTGTAATCTAACGATGCTGCCATACACGAATCAAATAGTAACAAAAGAGTTTCTTTCATATTACTTTTCCGCTCTCATTTATTTTTAGATACAAGAAAAGTATTGATTTGTTAACGTAATTACGTCGTTGCTCCTTTCGAATATTTTCTTTTGTTCATTTGATGCGATGGAGACTTGCAAATGTGGCATTTGATATGACCTTGTTCAGAACATTTTTGAATCGTTTAAAGTGTAAACAGTACGGAAAGAGATGTTTTAACCATTGAAACTATTTATCTTTATTGTAATACTCGCCATACCGTGTCTAATGTTTACACAGTTTGCTATGCTCTCCACCTCTCCAAAGAATCTGATAGAAAATCGTTTTAATAACAACGGTATCAGCTTCAAAAGTGAAACTGAAGTTGAATTTTTATCAGTCATTCTTCTGTTGCTGGTATATGTGTTGTCTTTTTTTTTCTTCTTCTTCTTCTCAGTTTGATAAATCTATCGGAAAAAAACTTTTCTCTGTTAGACGAAATGATGCCCGTTTTGGCATCACTTTTTCTTTCATTTTATACGTTTATCACGAAAGTAATCATTAATATTGTCATATACGGTGGACATATTAAACCATCATCATTAGGATCAGCAATGATCTTTTGTCATGAAAAAAAAAAAGCAGTTAGCAATGATACGAAAAGAAAAACTAAATTGATAACGCAAAGGAAAATATAATCATTATTCGATCTAGCGCACCGACAGGTTTACTTTATTTTTTATAGTTTGTGATTTGGAAGTTTGGGAACATTTTTGCTTCTGCCACTCCATTCAATCTACAGTATAGTCTCTATGAATGGACCATTTCTCCATTTGTGGACCACTTGGCCCGCATCCAATGTGATCAATTTTTTCAATATTTTTCTCTATCTTCACTATCTTAGTCTTTTTTTTTGGCTCACAACTCACAACTACACTCGAACTGTAAAAGAAAAGAGAAACAATTTCAGTCCATAATTCAGTTGAAAATCATATTCATCAAATGATACATATTTTTGGTCTAAAAATACCCCCCGCCATTTTCTAAAAAAAAAAAAAAAATCAAAACATCATTCAATTCAGAAACTATCGGAAAATCATAAAAACAGTGTGGACAAGTACACGGATTCCATTTCATTTTTATTCTTTCGCCGTTTCTTATCCTTTGCCTCCGTTGTTTTATCTTCAGCTGGCTGTAACTATACATGGGTTATGCGTTATTTGTGTTTTTCCGTTAAATTTTGTTTTTTTTCTTCTAGAAAAAATCAAGTTTTCGATAAACCAGGGCAAATAAGAACTAAAATAACCAATAATAATAATTGGTTGATATCTGCCGTACATTGAATAGGCACAATATGTAATTTAGAAAGTTTGTAAAGAATACGCACACAAATCATTTCTTATCACACATTATATTATTTTTTGTTCGCCTCTGCCATCATCAGCAAATCTGAAATAACTCGAATGTCTACAGATATTTCTCATTTCATTTAACAATTTGCAATTGCTGTTTTTGTCTTGTTTTTATTTTAGTTTTGATTTTGGGAAAAACATTTGTACAATGCCTACAAACAAGTATGTCATGAATTTTTATTCAAGTTTTGAAGAAGTTTTGTGTTTTTGTTGTTTTTTTGTTTATCTAAATTCTAAACTTTAGGCAATTCAATTCGTATCGCTGCCTCAAATTCAATTCAATGAATCAAAACATTCAAAAGTCACAAAAGAAAAATACTATTTAAAGCGCATAATGAAAGCGATGGCTGCTTTGGCTCCGATTGCTCATTATAAATCGAAACAATTCTTTTTTTTTTCTCTCCAGACCATTCAAAAATCATTTAACATCCAAATGGAAGGAAGCTGACAGTAACAATTCGTTGCTTCATTGAAATTATGTTGAAATAATAACGGTGTGCTCTTTGGCCATAGCCGGCAAAAAAACAAAAAAACAAATTCTCTCCATTTTGAATAACTTATTTTAAAAGTTGGTCGAATTCATTGGAAAACTCTCAATAATAAATTTTTTATCACACGATTTGCTCCTCTTCGCCGAAATTCTGATATGCAACACCTGATACCACATTTTCCGCAGACAATGAAAAATGAATTTCAAGTAACAAAATGACGCTCCGATGGAGTGTACGATGGAATGAGGAGAGAGAGAGAGAGAAAAAAAGCAAACAAAACCGATTCAGTCACACAACGTAACGATTTAAAAATCCAGTTGTGCTACGATATTTTCCGCTCATTCGATTGGAATGAACACTTTAAATCTTTCAAAAGTGAATGTTTATTTGTATAAACATGTAGTCGAGGTGGAAATGCACGTATTGTTTTGCCGTTTTCAACTAAATTTATTCGGCATTTGCCAGTGACTCAACCATATGTGATTTGTTGTTGTTCGTGTTGTTGCTCCTGCTGCTTTATTATTATTATTATTATTATCATCATCATCATGGTATGAGCCACGTAGCGAATTTTCAAAGTCTGTTTTTTTTTGTGTACAATTTTTATTTTTCCAGTGTTTGAATGTTTGACAACGAGACGATACAATTTACTTATGAAAACGAACAAGAGCCCACACATGTCTATTTTAGTAAAATTTGTACATTTGCCACATATGGACGCCGAATATTGAAACGTAAATTGGTACCTTCACTGGGATACCTATTCGGGAACTGTATATTGGTGTGACGCAGATCCGATAAAGTAATATAAAATGAATATTTAAACTCTATCGATTCCACCTTTATTACATTCTACGAGCTAATAACATTTATTCTGATCACGTTCCGAACAACATATTCCAGTCCCGGTTACAATTGTGTGCGCTCTTTTTTCTTTAGTTTGCTCCAGCCGGGAGTCTTCCATCGATTGGATGCCCATTGCCGATGATTTTCTTCTCTCTCTCCAATATGATTCGATTTGCCTTTTCGTTTACTGTTGAGGCACACGATGGCTGATGTTTCAATATGGTTTGTTGTCGATGATATATGCTGTAGTCAGAGTTGTCAATATATAGAAAGGCTGTTTAACCATCTTTCAGTTTGCATTTAGATACGAATTGATCTGTTGTGCCGGAGTTAAATCTGTTGCGCGTGTGTGTGTGTGTGTGCAGATTTCGAAATTGTATTTCGTTTTGGGTTTTTCTGCATTTCGGGCGAGAAGGTAGCACAAAAACGGAATCCATACAATTCTTGAGCAATGGTAACAAAAATACGGGATGTTTAACGGCGCATCTGGTGTCTTTTCACAATCGCTCTCTTTTATATACACATAAAAATAAAGTTTTTCTTTTTTTTCTCCTTTTATTTTTCGTTTTTCGCTTTTCGGTGGACATCAGCACCTTTGCCGTTCACGTCACGTGTGCACCCAATGTGTAACCAAAAAATGATTACAATATTGAACAAAATTGAAAGAAACAAATAAACGAGAAAATGAAGACAACGAATTTTCATCAAATGTACGAAAAAAAAAAACAAACAAACAAAGAAGCCAAAACACTTTTGCTGTGTGTATGATTTCGTGTGGAATTCATACCATTGTTTCTGTGAGAAACAACGTGTACCAATAAAATATTTCGCATTCCGTTCAGTTCAATCTATAAAATTGAACATTTTCGCCTTTTTCCATTTCTCTGGAAGGAAAAATGGTCAACAGACACATCAGATTCGAATGGAAAAGTCCATATACATATTGTACTTATATATTGAATGCACCGTTTGTTCAATGATTTTTTTATTATTCCACGATTTTTCTTCGAAATAACCACACATTGTTAAAATCACCGCGTTTAAGTTCATTCTATTCATTTTTATATTCTTTTCTTTGTTGGTTACTGTTCGCAGAGGATGCGATTTGATTTTTGTGGATACGTTCGTATTGTGTGTGTATCGCACATTATATGAATCATTGCTACCTTTTCTAATATCCCATGTGGCATGGAATTCTCAATTTTCATTTCATCGCTTTTCTTTTCTTTTTCTTTTTCCCTTTTTTTTTTCTTTTTTTATGTGTGGATACATATATGTATATTTAGCACCGAGGTAGTATCCGAGGTAAGTGTACACAAACACATCAAGAATCGAACGAAAGAGAAGAGGAGAAAAGAAAGAAGAAGAAAAAAAAACAGAACAAAATTATGAACAATGAACACGTCGCCGTTAAATATTGTATATCGAATGATTTCAGAGAGTGTTGGGTTTGCCTTGTGGCATCACCGGGCCATAGATTCGAAACGGTTCATCATTTTTCTTCGGTTTGAAATCATATTTTGTCTTTTATGAACCAGTTCATGTTACATCTTTGATTGCCTATATCCGCATTCTTAGCTCGTACAGCATTTTCCAGACTAACCAAATATCATATGTCGTCAATCGTTCGTGAACGAGAATATTCTTTTTCTATTTATGGGCCAACGTATTTCATAAATAATAATGATAAAAATGCACGATTTTCATTTTGTCACATAAACCGAACGATTTTTATTGCACCTCGTGTATACATTACAACTGCAATATTATTTTATCAAATGATGAAGAAACGAGATGGCCGAAAAAAAAAAAAAATGAAAGAGAGAAAATATTGAAGGAAAATTCCCCATCGAATGCATATTGAGAGTTGACGGTGTCGACTGTAAATTGTACATTAATATTGAACATTGAACACTGTGTGCCATGTTCAGCGTAAGCATATATATAAAATTATCGCATTTGAAAGGTGATAACGTGGGTCATTTTCCTTTTTTAATATCAATGCCAGCCGGGGTTTTTTTTTTTCCTACCACAATTTTTCTCTTTCCGCGTTCGTATCGGATTTTTATGGGATTTTTCTCTGTGAAATATTCCTTCCAAAGAAGAAATACGATCTTCAATCGCAATCTTGGTCCCAGCGCGTACTGTGCCACCAATGCACAATTCATAAGTAAAAGGTAATGATTTTTTACTACAATCTATCTCATTTCATTTCAATGTGATTTATAAGCGAACAGTGTTCAATGTTCAATACACTCTCTTTTGTACAGAGGCGAACGGCTTTGGAATGTAGTATATTTCCATGTGGAAAAAATTTGAAAAAAAAAAAAATTAATTTGAAAAAAAAAAATAAAAATAAAATTAATATGAAAGCGAAATGCAACCAGCGAAAAATTATTTGCTGTTGAAAAAAATCGTTATTATTAATATATGGAGTGCATTTGGATTTATGCTTTTTTTTCCGCCGTTTGATAAACGCATATAAGAAAATAATGTCTATGGAAGTGGGAAGAATCAAGAAGTCGGCCGTGATGTATGTTTTCGATCCGAATGGAAATTTAAGAAAATTTATTTCTAAAAAAACTGCAACCAACTGAAATGTATCGCTTCCGATTTATTTTTTCTTTTTCTTTTTCTTTTTTTTTTAATTTTTCACTTCACTCGTTTTTTGTCTGCCCTTTTTCTCCCACCAAACTTCCAAAGCATCATTCTTCAGCGAATTTCTGTAGACTTTTAAGCGAGTCAATTTATTCATTCGTCTTTTAGTTGCTTCATTTTATTCTCTAAAGTACTGAAGGTGAATCGCCTGAATGGCGCTTAAACATAATAGCAAGTGAATTCTCTAGCGCTATAGTGTTCACTGAAAATTACACAATTATTCGTGTTAGTTTCCATTTTGCTTTTTTTGTGCGTTTATTGGTTTTTATGGATCTCCGTCATTTATCGTACATGGTAAGTACCTTTAAATCTTAGCTCGATCACTCTCTCTCTCTCGCTCTCCATTATGATGTCGGGATATTTATAAAACCATTTGACGTTGGCTTTCAATTTATTTTTAAATAATATGTATAAGAGCTCTGCTTTCGAGCGATGACCAGGTATGCCGTTAAAAGTTTGTTGAAAAATCTATAAATCGTTGAGTCATCATCGAAACTCGATTCTCACGTTCACTTTACGAACGAGTCTTGAAATGAATATTTCAACAGGATCGTAATAGTTGATTTATGTTATTGTGAATCGAAAAATAAAATTTACACATTTTTTTTTTTGGCTTTTTACTCTTCTTTTCCTGTTAGTTTTTATTTATTTGTTTTTTCTTTTTGGCGGCAAGGCGCTTCCATCATTATCCACAGATTACTTATTATCGATTGATTCATTCCATGCCTTGCTGCCACTGGGTGATTTTGTGTAAATATTTGATTCGTTTACATAAACTCGAATACAAATTACGGTGTATAATTAGTGGCTTCCTAATTTGGGAATTTCATAAGAAATTCTTATACTTTACATCGGGCCTAATAAAATACTGGAAATTCCGTATAGAAATCCACAGGATTTCAAAGAAATTAGGTACTATTTTAGACGCAGCAAACGTTATTAGTTTCGTCAAAATATTTCGTCCATTAAATCAATGAAACACCGAACTTAATAATAAATTCTGGTATTTTATGCTGTTTGAAGTTTGAAGGTTCGCAAAATCTCTCACTCTCTCATTCGCTACTTTTTTCTTGCATTTAGGACTCTTCTGTTTTTTTTTCTTCTTCTTCATTTTAAGAGTCCACCGTTTTTTTTTACGATATGGTTCAGGTATTTAGCAATTTTCACGGTATAAATGTGTAACCGCTTGTTCATTTCTTTGAACAATATAGAATCAGTAAAAATAAACGCATAAATCTCAAAAGAATTCATGTGCTGTGGCAAGATTATGAATAAAATGAAAAGAGAAGCACATCGAATGCATTACAATTGTGGCCAACGAATGAATTCGTGGCCATTCGGATTTTTTTTTTTCTTCAGATTTGAATAAAAACAAGGCAGAATGTAAAGCAATTTGAAGAAACGTGAAGAATTCGAAATCGAGTTTGATTGCTGAGCTGTGTATGTATAACGTATAGCCATTGCATATAAGTTGTTGTAAATGCAGGGCAATCGTTCAGACATTTCCATTAACTAGACGTTGAGCAGGATTTCGTTGAGAAGTATTGCAAAGACGATGAAATGGAAGCCGAATGGATTGATAAACCTCATCCTAGAGATAAAAGAATAGAAAATAAAAAAAAGACAAATGTTACACTTTATTTAGTTGAAAAAAAAAGCCATACGACGTCCGTACATCGTACATCCTTTGAAAACCATTTTATTTGAACATTATTTATGTGCCGATTTAGTGACTTTGGCGCAAATGATGCAATCGTGGACGCTTCCTGTTTAAATATAGTCTACCTTTTACAGTGTGACGAAATTGTATCAACTTAACCCAATAGATTTCCACCAAGGGTGAGAGCAAGCAGGTTTGAGCAGCAAGCTAATTTTTCTTTCATCGAAAGAGAAAATGTTTCCAAATTGATCTGGAATTGATACCAATCCATTTTAAATGTAAAAAATACATCTCCGTACGGTTTTTCGGTTTTTTCTCCATTTTATGAATTTATACTGAAATTTTTGAATTTAGGCTGAAATTTAATCCGCATTATTGAGCTTAGGCTGTAATCAACATTGGTCATCTTTCAATGATGCAGTGCAATTTCTTGCATTTTTTTGTATTCAGGTTGAATTTTTTTTCCATTTTTTGAATTTAAAAATTTCAGACACAAAAAAATACAAAATTTCAGACCACAAAATATTGAAGGAAAATTCCCCATCGAATGCATATTGAGAGTTGACGGTGTCGACTGTAAATTGTACATTAATATTGAACATTGAACACTGTGTGCCATGTTCAGCGTAAGCATATATATAAAATTATCGCATTTGAAAGGTGATAACGTGGGTCATTTTCCTTTTTTAATATCAATGCCAGCCGGGGTTTTTTTTTTTCCTACCACAATTTTTCTCTTTCCGCGTTCGTATCGGATTTTTTATGGGATTTTTTCTCTGTGAAATATTCCTTCCAAAGAAGAAATACGATCTTCAATCGCAATCTTGGTCCCAGCGCGTACTGTGCCACCAATGCACAATTCATAAGTAAAAGGTAATGATTTTTTACTACAATCTATCTCATTTCATTTCAATGTGATTTATAAGCGAACAGTGTTCAATGTTCAATACACTCTCTTTTGTACAGAGGCGAACGGCTTTGGAATGTAGTATATTTCCATGTGGAAAAAATTTGAAAAAAAAAAAAATTAATTTGAAAAAAAAAAAATAAAAAATAAAAATTAATATGAAAGCGAAATGCAACCAGCGAAAAATTATTTGCTGTTGAAAAAAAATCGTTATTATTAATATATGGAGTGCATTTGGATTTATGCTTTTTTTTTCCGCCGTTTGATAAACGCATATAAGAAAATAATGTCTATGGAAGTGGGAAGAATCAAGAAGTCGGCCGTGATGTATGTTTTCGATCCGAATGGAAATTTAAGAAAATTTATTTCTAAAAAAACTGCAACCAACTGAAATGTATCGCTTCCGATTTATTTTTTCTTTTTCTTTTTCTTTTTTTTTTTAATTTTTCACTTCACTCGTTTTTTGTCTGCCCTTTTTCTCCCACCAAACTTCCAAAGCATCATTCTTCAGCGAATTTCTGTAGACTTTTAAGCGAGTCAATTTATTCATTCGTCTTTTAGTTGCTTCATTTTATTCTCTAAAGTACTGAAGGTGAATCGCCTGAATGGCGCTTAAACATAATAGCAAGTGAATTCTCTAGCGCTATAGTGTTCACTGAAAATTACACAATTATTCGTGTTAGTTTCCATTTTGCTTTTTTTGTGCGTTTATTGGTTTTTATGGATCTCCGTCATTTATCGTACATGGTAAGTACCTTTAAATCTTAGCTCGATCACTCTCTCTCTCTCGCTCTCCATTATGATGTCGGGATATTTATAAAACCATTTGACGTTGGCTTTCAATTTATTTTTAAATAATATGTATAAGAGCTCTGCTTTCGAGCGATGACCAGGTATGCCGTTAAAAGTTTGTTGAAAAATCTATAAATCGTTGAGTCATCATCGAAACTCGATTCTCACGTTCACTTTACGAACGAGTCTTGAAATGAATATTTCAACAGGATCGTAATAGTTGATTTATGTTATTGTGAATCGAAAAATAAAATTTACACATTTTTTTTTTTGGCTTTTTACTCTTCTTTTCCTGTTAGTTTTTATTTATTTGTTTTTTCTTTTTGGCGGCAAGGCGCTTCCATCATTATCCACAGATTACTTATTATCGATTGATTCATTCCATGCCTTGCTGCCACTGGGTGATTTTGTGTAAATATTTGATTCGTTTACATAAACTCGAATACAAATTACGGTGTATAATTAGTGGCTTCCTAATTTGGGAATTTCATAAGAAATTCTTATACTTTACATCGGGCCTAATAAAATACTGGAAATTCCGTATAGAAATCCACAGGATTTCAAAGAAATTAGGTACTATTTTAGACGCAGCAAACGTTATTAGTTTCGTCAAAATATTTCGTCCATTAAATCAATGAAACACCGAACTTAATAATAAATTCTGGTATTTTATGCTGTTTGAAGTTTGAAGGTTCGCAAAATCTCTCACTCTCTCATTCGCTACTTTTTTCTTGCATTTAGGACTCTTCTGTTTTTTTTTCTTCTTCTTCATTTTAAGAGTCCACCGTTTTTTTTTTACGATATGGTTCAGGTATTTAGCAATTTTCACGGTATAAATGTGTAACCGCTTGTTCATTTCTTTGAACAATATAGAATCAGTAAAAATAAACGCATAAATCTCAAAAGAATTCATGTGCTGTGGCAAGATTATGAATAAAATGAAAAGAGAAGCACATCGAATGCATTACAATTGTGGCCAACGAATGAATTCGTGGCCATTCGGATTTTTTTTTTCTTCAGATTTGAATAAAAACAAGGCAGAATGTAAAGCAATTTGAAGAAACGTGAAGAATTCGAAATCGAGTTTGATTGCTGAGCTGTGTATGTATAACGTATAGCCATTGCATATAAGTTGTTGTAAATGCAGGGCAATCGTTCAGACATTTCCATTAACTAGACGTTGAGCAGGATTTCGTTGAGAAGTATTGCAAAGACGATGAAATGGAAGCCGAATGGATTGATAAACCTCATCCTAGAGATAAAAGAATAGAAAATAAAAAAAAGACAAATGTTACACTTTATTTAGTTGAAAAAAAAAGCCATACGACGTCCGTACATCGTACATCCTTTGAAAACCATTTTATTTGAACATTATTTATGTGCCGATTTAGTGACTTTGGCGCAAATGATGCAATCGTGGACGCTTCCTGTTTAAATATAGTCTACCTTTTACAGTGTGACGAAATTGTATCAACTTAACCCAATAGATTTCCACCAAGGGTGAGAGCAAGCAGGTTTGAGCAGCAAGCTAATTTTTCTTTCATCGAAAGAGAAAATGTTTCCAAATTGATCTGGAATTGATACCAATCCATTTTAAATGTAAAAAATACATCTCCGTACGGTTTTTCGGTTTTTTCTCCATTTTATGAATTTATACTGAAATTTTTGAATTTAGGCTGAAATTTAATCCGCATTATTGAGCTTAGGCTGTAATCAACATTGGTCATCTTTCAATGATGCAGTGCAATTTCTTGCATTTTTTTGTATTCAGGTTGAATTTTTTTCCATTTTTTGAATTTAAAAATTTCAGACACAAAAAAATTACAAAATTTCAGCCACAAAATTTTCAGCCACAAAAAAATTTCAGCCACAAAATTTCAGCCACAAAATTTCAGCCTAAACTCAAATATTTCAGGCACAAAAAATTTCAGCCTAAACTCGAAAATTTCAGCCTAAACTCGAAAATTTCAGCCTAAACTCAAAAATTTCAGCCTAAATATTTCAGCCTAAAAATTTCAGCCTAAATATTTCAGCCTAAAAATTTCAGCCTAAATATTTCAGCCTAAATATTTCAGCCTAAATATTTCAGCCTAAACTCGAAAATTTCAACCTAAATACTTCAGCCTAAATATTTCAGCCTAAGCTCGAAAATTTCAACCTAAATATTTCAGCCTAAAAATTTCAGCCTAAACTCGAAAATTTCCATTTCGAACCAAATTTAGATGCTTGCTAAGCAAGTAGTGCCTGCTCCAGCAGTTTGAGCAGCGGCAGCAGGTACCAGAATGTCCTGCTTCGAGCAGCAGGCAAAAATCTAGTTGCTCCCACCCCCGATTTTCACATCTTCGAATGGAATTCGAATGTTGAATCAAATCGAACTAAGGCCAATCTGCGTTTTTTTAAACAATGTTCAGTTCACTCTGATAACGGTTAATTCACATTTTCGAAATGCACGTAACGATTCTTCTTTTTTCTTTGAAATGCTATGAGAACATGTGTGCTTCGAATTCCTGTATACTTTTTTATGCACTCTCTTTTCGTGCCAAAGCCAAACAATCCACATTGAAACTAAGTGCAAAGCGTCGACGTATAAAAAACATAAATCTTCATATAAAAACCCAAATCGACTAACTTAATTTCTCTAGTATTTGTGTTCGCGGGCCCTTGTTCTCAACAATATATGATTACCATGTATGAATTCGAATTGTTTCATGATATGCATGCGTTATCGTTCGCATTCTCTTGACATACAAAACATTCACGGTTCCCAAAGTTTTTAATAGATTTTATTTTTCCATGAGAAATTGGTATGAATTTTCATAAAATGCGTTTTCACAAAGATATACTTACCAAATGAAAAATTTTGGTTGCGTGTAAAACGCAGTCTGAGAACACAAAAGTGCAGTCCATTCGATGTGAATTGTAGTGAATGTTAATGTTTACTGTGTGTACAGTGAACAGTAAAATGTTGTATTTTATGGTTTGGCCGTTTGCTGTGTTCACGTAAAATGTGTGGTCGTTTTTAACTCCTTGACAATTCATATATGTACCACTATGGGATTTTGCCACCCCATTCACAATATCCATATTTCCACAAATCAGACAAGCTTTAGCTCATATAAACCGCATCTAACCAACATGATCGAATTGAGAAGGTAACCAACTTTAACAATGAGCTTTTCCAATTTTCCATTACAGTTTTTCCTTTTTCTTTTGCTCATTTTTTTTTCTTCTTCTTCTTCTTCTTCTTCTTCTTCTTCTTCTGTGCCTGATGGCTGTCGTCGTTTGCTACGATTCGAAATAAATTTGCGACTTTCCACTCAAACATTATGCAATGTGAAAAATATCATATCCGTTAAAGTCATATCATATGCATGAGCCACTGAAAATGCACAAGGTATTTGGCATTGCTGCTGCTGCTGCTGCTGCTGGTTCCGAGTATTGGCTGTAACCATATGTGAATAGGGCATATAATATAGAATTCTGTTCAGCATGTCGACGATGTGGTAAGTGCTGGAACAACTAATGTAAATTGTTACACACTCCACAAATTGTCTAATGCATTTGAAAATTTATCTGATTTCATAGGTACACCAAACGTGTTGAATTCACACGTTAAAATATATTACATGTTTTCCAGATCTCAATCCGTTTATTATTCTCTCTCTCTCTCTCTTTCTTTCTTTCTTCCTATTCTAACATTTCAAAATGTTGACTATGTCGTACGACATTGCCTCGATGATATCGTACACTCTGCAAACAAATATACATGCAAACTGAACAAATCCACACCACCAATCTCAGTCAATAGTTGTATACGTGCCTCAATAAGTATATCGGTTCATTTCAAATCCATTTCGATCTCAAAACTCTACAGTTAACTAAGTGAGGCATCCACACACACACACACACACACACACACACACACAGAGATTGAGAGTTGGGGGGTTTGATTGGGTTGTGAGAACAAAAACAATTCTCCTGTTTGTTTGTTATTGTTGTTGTTGTGGTTGTTGCTTTAAAAACTCACTTTTTTTCCCGTTTGGCTTCCTGAAAAAGAATCCAGCCCTCTGCATTCGATTGTTTTAAATTAAATGCCATCGAACTGAGGTTACATTTATCAACTTGTCGATATTATTGTCGTTTGATAACAGTAAACTTTTTGTTGTTTAAACTTTTATTTCGTATTTTCCGTTTTCATCTAACACAATGTGCATTTTGCTCATTGATTCTCATTTCCGGTACACATCATTTCAATAGTCACCAAATCAGTTTATTTGTTAATTTTGTTACATTTCTTTTCATAATAATCTTTTTGGCGAATAAATCAAAATAAAGAGATCGGTAAAATATGATTCATCTGTTAAAAAATGTCTATATTTCATAAAATGACAAAGCGAACAGCGGCCATTACAGACGATCAACCAAAATGACATACATTCAATGATGAGGCTAATTGTTTTGGCAACAAAATTAAATATTTATCGCCATGATTTGCATTTCACGCGATATTTTTCTTATTCTTTTTAGTATTTATATGTAGTTGTTTTGCGCCCAAATACAATTCGAACATCATATGGGGAATGTGATATGCCAAAAGAATTGCATATGTCAAAATATTGTCGCGTTCATTCAATTTCTTCTAAATAATGCAATAATAAGAGCCTCTTTTGAGGTGAAACAAAATGTTAAATGTGCCAGAAATTCAGTCAAAAGAAATTGCTTCATTGATTTCCCACCGTATGCCATTCAAAAATCTCACACGATTATTGAATTTATACATTGTCATTGAAACGGTTGGTGTCAGTTGTCAATGCACAGTTAAAAATTCATTCACACAGAGCAATAACGGAGCCCCCATATTTGCACAATATACTCCAATTTGCATACATAAACCATTCATATTCACGTTGTGTGTGTGTGTGTGCTCATTGTCAATTGAAGCAAATTTCAAAAATGAACCGATAAAAAAGCGGAAAATCAATGAATCTGTTGATATATTGTATTATACCTGCATTCCTTTTACTCATCCAGAACAATACGAAACAATTTTATGAATAAAAAGCTCATCATCAATCAACTATGACACAATTTTCCAATTGAATTCGATTGATGACGCAGCCAACGAATAACGAACATTACCAATCCAATTTCAACAACAAAATAACAAGAAAATTGAAAACGAATTTTTCTTTTCAAGCTAAATTGTATGTATTCGATTTCGTACGATACGATGAGGCATTGAAAATTTTTCAAGTAAATGGTTCTCAATTTCTAGCATCTGGTTTTCGATGGTCTGAACAATCGACGTAATCGAATCAGACAAACGAAAAAAAATCTGAAATGAAAAACGTTGTATTCGTGTGCGATGTGCGATGTGCGAGTCGTTCACAGTTTGAATCGACACTATTTTGACTTGAAAATATTTTCCAACGAATTTGGGACTCTTTATATTCGGCAATAGAATTTAACAGACTATGAAGTCGAACCAACACAAAGCCACACGGATCGTAGCCATGTGTGTGTGTGTGGAAAATTCTTCAGAAATCGAAACGAATGGGAAAACCCATTTACATTTATTCATTCTCCTGCGAGCTAATTTCAGAAGGGGAAATTCGATGTTCGAAAAATGTATTTCCCCGCTTTTTTGTTTTTCTTTTTTGAAAAATGTTGACTGAATTTAACTCGTTTTCGTCACATAAAATCAACATTCATTTTTATTCAATCGTTTGTTTTTGTTTTTGTTTTTTTTTTTTGCTCAATTCATTAATGATGACCGAGATAAATGCTGATTTGGAGGGAAAACATAACTGTTGTTTGTATTCAATTAAATTGTAATTATTGAAACTGATTCGATCGCACAGCAAAATCGTATCCTATTTCATTCAAAGAAGTGGAAAACGAAAAACGGTAATCAAAGCCAGAGCCAAATCCAAAAATAAAGTGGAAAATGCTATCGAATTGTAAAATTGGTAAATTTGATATTGTTTCTCCGACTTTTATTTGTGGATTCGTTTTGCACAGATATTTGCGAAGATTGTTACTGGTATATTGATAAGGTTCAAACATACGGTGAATGTAAGTAGGTGGAGCGTGAGAAATGGTGACTTAAAAGCATTTTTTATTCGTTTCTTTTGATCGAATTACTTTTTCTTCTTCTTCTTCTTCTTCTTTTTCTATTTTCCCATGAACAGATTTTCCAGTTCAATTTCCGATGGAGTGACGATGAACAAGCTCAGGCCACCATGCAAATTTTCAGCTATTTTAATTAGTTCTTTTAATTTCTGGCAAATGTTTGAGCATTAGCTATTCGATATTGAATCTCAGCTTTCCAATCTCCCTGTTTTTGTTTTTTTTGTTTTTTTTTTCAAAACAATTTTCCGATCCAATCTTTTGATTACTGAACTGCGAAAATATTCGTTCATGTGCCAGAGAATTCCTTTATTTGATTCAACAATTACAGTATGATTTCATCAAGCCACACCATCATTCGAACCGTTCATCATCGGTTCAACGGCACATTGAGTGATAATAATGAAAATGTAATTTCAACCTGACGAACAATCTCACAATTCATTCACATGGTTCCATTTCTCTTGATTCGGTCATATCTTTTGTTCGTTTTCTGCATTTCTTTATTTCCAATTTTCTCATTGATATGCTAGTGAAACGATGCAAACAAATCAGCTCCAAACTCCAACTAAATATAAAAATGAGATCTTTCCTTCTCTTCGGTCGCACATATTTTCTGTGTATTTTTTTTTATTATTCGTTCATCTCACCATTCATTCGAGTGGTGAACAAAGCCAAAATGTCCTTAGGAAAATAAAGAAGAAAATGATGCGAGACAATCAAATGATATTGAAATATATAAGTTGTAAACTGAAAAAGTTGTAGCGCCAGCAAATATATCTATGAATACGTTGAGAGGTGGAAATTAGATGTCATTCGAGGTGTCATTCGCCAAACATGCTCCTATTTAGTTTTGTTCACGTCTGTGATCAACACAAGACAGATTGAAAATGGAAAACAAAGTGAACGAAAACGAAAAAAAAAAAGAAAAATAGTGAATCGTAGATTTGAATTTCGAACGAATGGTGAAAACAAAAACAGAAAAAAAAAATTCACATCATCTAGCGTTTGCATGTAGCGATGGATGGACGCTGAGCTGAGCTGAGGTTCGAGTCATCATTGGTGTTGCTGCTATTGTTATATTGTGGATAAGCTTGGAACGACAATACAATGAGTATGCATTACTGCTATCGTCATCGCCCACGACGGATCCTACACATTTTGCATAAAAATGTTTAAATTAAAATCGGATAGTTTGTGATCAGGTTGGAGCAATATTATTTAGATTCTGATGACGAACATTGTTCAGACGAAATGGTAATTTTCTGGCTTAAAACTAAGAGCGCTAATATATTTGCACGAAATGAACTGCCCCTTCCCCACCAACTGCAGTTCATGAACATATCCGTGGGCAATTTTAATCATTGGAAACTTTATTCGAATATTATGCCATAGCCTTCGAATATGACAACAGACAAGAGGTAAATTGTCATGATATTATTCGCGCCCAAATATACTCATTTACACTTGAGAACGTGAATGCGTCTTAATGTGTTGTGGCGCGTTATTATTATTATTATTATTATTTTTTTATCATTATTTTCTCCTTCAATTGTTGAAATGTTGACGACCGCAAGCGGCATATCAAGTATTTATACACTCTGATTTCGCAGAATGGTCGTAAGCTTTTGGCTCCTGCCTTCCATTGTTCGAACACTCAATGTTCATATTCGGTTCCGAAAAGATGAAAAAAAAAAATATGAGCAAAATTCAATGGAATATTGGAATGAGATGAAAGAAAGAAGAAAAAAAAAACTTGTGTATTTTTCTATGATATTCGGAAAAAGGACCGTTGATATATTAATTAACAGTTTTTCGTACCGTTAAGTAGGTTGTTGGATGAACAATATGCTGTGGAGAGTTGCAAAAGTGAACAAAAAAAAAAAGAAATATCATTAGAATCGCAGCATGTATTTATTGTGTGCAGGGGAAAGAGAAAGTGAAAACGTTCATATTTTGGCTGGCATCGCCCCATTCAACATTATTTTGTTGGAAAAAAATGGACATTATTTTGAGTCACAAATCCAAAAACCGTATCGTTGTAATGGATTTACAGTAAACCACGAATAATAATAAAAAACACGAACCAAAAACAACCATCCGATTGGCATTCCAGTAGCCCATTTCTAAATCTAATCTACCAGATGAGTATTAAAGTGGGATGAGAACTGAAGAAAGAAAGAAAAAAAATAAATATTGAAACGAGAATGTAATAGAAATATGTTTTATTATTATCATTGACGTTGAAATTAAAGTAAAGAAGAAAGAATAGAAAAAAAAAAATCAAAATTTATATGCGGAAAAGTCAGCAACACCCGACTTGTGTAAATGTGTCGATTTGCATAAATTCCATCCTTTATTCCGTCAATCTATTACCGTTTAACATAAAAAAGACGGAACCGCATGACAACTGAATCGAGCCAAAAATGACATGAAAATAATAATGAATGCCTCGTAACAAAGGAAATACGGGCGAAAACAGCATATAGCGAAGAATTACACATTTAGTGCATCATTATGACTAAACCCCGAATTTCTAATAAAACACACTTTGCACGTCACAATGGATGTGTGTGTGTGTGCATAGATGGAGTCAAAGAGACAGAATAAAAAAAATTGAAACGTGAAGAAAACAGTTCAACAGCGAACAGATAAAAGAAATAGAAAAAAAAAGTCAAATATTTTCCATTAAAGCAATTTGCCCAACTCCAACCGAGGCTTTAATGCGTTGATTATTATTGTTGTATTATATGCAGCATATTATCTTATTTCTTATTTTAACTACAATGCCATATACCGGTTCATGTTCACAAACGAATTCACGTAATATCATCGTCGTCATCATGATCGTCACATACAATTCATACAGCTGAGTTTGAATTCTTAAAAGCTCTTTCTCTCTCTCTCAGTCGATAAAATCGATGAATTTAGACGAAGAAATGAGTGCCGTTAGCCGTTAAAGTGGTGAATTTGAATTTTGAATGATAGCAATTAAAAACGCAATAACGCAATAAAAATGTTGCTAAAAATTGAGATATTAATTTTTTTGTCACAAATATTAAAGTCTTTGTACATCCCACACAGAAAACGGATGAAAACTTGCGCACACCTGAAATCAAATAATTTTGTTGTCCTAATACGATAACCTTTTTCCATATGCTGAAACTGTATGTATACACCTTTATAAAAACGATGAAGGAGAATCGCTCCACCCATCGTGCACAGGTATTTTGTTATACGTCTCGAAAAGCCAATGAAAGTGCTTCTCTTGTGTATATTTTTGCTTTTTGTTTTTTTATATAGCTGGTCGACGTCAAATATTCAACAAAAGATTACGTTACCAATGCAACACGATTCGAATTTTTCAGCAAAACGAATCGAATGGAATCGGTATTTCTTGTTGCACAATAAATGTGCGCATTCAAACATATATGTTGTAATGTTGCTTATTGCATTCGATGAAAATCTATAAATTCACAGGTCTAGTCACTGTCTAAAAACATGAAAGTCAAACGTGTTTGGTCTGTGTGTGTGTGTGTATTTGTATATGCTTTTAAGCTAATAAGAAAAACGTTGATGCAAATAAATTTTAATTAATGATACAAAACCGTTTATTTTAATGAAAATACAGGCAAGCAATGAATACGGAGCCGAATTGTGAAAATCGGTCGAATCGGAAATACTTACATATGGTATGAATGCGACAGTCTTTTTTTAAATTTTTTTTTACGAAAAAAAAGAAAGAAAACGTTCATGTGAACAGATTGAACATGAGCAAAAAAGATTTGCGACATGTTTTGAATAATTTGCAAATCAGAACACCTATGTGACAAACAAATCCATCATTCTTTGGTTAGCAACTATAAAATAATAATCAACTGCATACTGGGCATATCGAAAACACCATACAATGTTTACACCATACACCAGAAACTGTTTATTTTTGTTGAACTGTGATTTTAGCAAGCAAAAACCGAAGCTACAATGCGAATCCGACTGAAACATTGCGGCCGTCAGCAGGACGGATTGACACGTTTCTTTGTTGTCAAAATATGGATATTGGATGAGAAAGAAGACAAGATGCGTTAATGAGAAAAATGCAGGCCTTTGAATTTCGGCACAACGTCATTGAAACTCTAATTAGACTCGTGAATGCATTTTTCACATCAGCATACAGCAATCATTTTGCGATCGAGATCGAAGTTATTTGTTATGAACGACATTTGATATGTTTGTACTCAGTCAATAGGAATGGATTCGAAGGATTGAAAGTGCGTTGTTGAAATGTTCGAATCCAAAA
>GL501523.1:1763086-1819938 GCA_000149185.1 Mayetiola destructor | reverse complement strand
GTCTCTCTCTCTCTCTCTCTCTCTCTCTCTCATTATTATTATCCATGCAATTGATATTCGATTTTTTGCCTTTTCAATCTATCTTCGTTTCATCAAAATCGCATTTTATATTCGATGCCGATCAATTGAGTTTTCGCAACTAATTGAATTATCTTTGGCAAAATCAGCTTTCTCTCACTCCCATTTTCTTTCAATCTCCTTTTCTCCGTTAGCAATATGATGGTAACGATGTATTCTTATCAGTCGAATCGGCAACAGCAACTGTCTATTAACTTTGATGAAAAATTGTATGCAATTCAGTGAAAATGTTTCATTTCCATGCAAAATTCAATGATGTTTTACATCGACAATAGTTGTCAATGTTCGCTTCGTATGTGATACATTGATATGTGTGTGTGTAGTCTCATTCAAACTTTCAACTTGTCATGCTCTAAATTGAATTTTAAGTATTATTGACTATTATGCTCACCTCATCGACAAATTGTTGTGTATTCAAGCTAAGAATGGTTTTCAGTACCTAAAATTAAACGAATACCGAATATTGAACAACGGCACCAATGCCGAAACGAAAATGTTAGTTCAACTTTTAACTAACTTTCGAATAAATTTGTGAAAATGAAAAAAAAGAGGCATCAAAAAGTAGATGAGAAATGAAATCGAGAATGTATACGAAAACAACTTAACAATATAGAAAGGATATCCGGACTGCATACGGTTCACGTCGCATGCAGATTTTTATCTCCATGTTAGGAACATTTTTCGGTTGGATAATTTATCTTATGCACGTTCGTACATTTTACCTAGAAGCTTCCTATCTGACATACGTGTGAAAATCCCATGGCACATGTTCGGTTGATTCCTTCGTAAAGTTTTTATTTTCTCTTTTTTTTTTTTTTCTTGAGGGAGGAGGGCCAGAAGTCAAAGGTATTTTATTCAGCAATTTCTTATTGAAACGACAGTTTAATGGTGTTTGGGTATATTTTGTAGCCGGTTTGGTCTCATTCAAACCCGTTCAATGTCTCATCGTATCTAACATGCATACATAGTTTTCCTGTTACCGTAAATGGAAAAACTTTTTACAGCCAAATGTGAACTTTCAATTTTGTGCCGTAAAACCGAAACAAATTGAATAACAAGCGGCCAATAGATAAATGAAATGAAGTGGTATCATATACACGACGAAAATGTCTTTCGTTGTTCTTTGGAAAATTAAATATCAACTTTTTATCATTGACAATTGACAAATGAATGACATGCACACAAAATAAATTAAATCGTTTGTAGTTTACAGTTCACAGCCAATGAATATATATGGCATTTCAAATGTGTTGATGAATCATAAATAAACAAAACCAAATCAAAAAAAAAATACAAAAAAAAAAATAAGTAACCAAACAACGCAACGGCAGCAACAAAAATGGTCCAGCACACACACAAAAAAAAACATGATCGCATCTGGTGCATGCATAAATTATGCCACATTTGTTTTCCACCGTGCGATATAACCAACATTGGTTCACATTATGAAATGAAATGTGTGGATCGAACAACAGATAGAAAAGAAAAAAGCCCAAACGTATAGTCAGTCGTTGGTTATGTAAATTTATATTGCCGATTTTTTCCTGTTTACGCTTTCTTTTAACTTTAAATATATATTTTTCGTTTTTTTTTTTTTTTGTTAAACAATCGAGTCGATTTGTTCATTTGATTTTTAGTGGGCCGTTGCCAGTTGTGTAATATGTTTGTCTATGCGGAATGCGGATACTGGTATGTATATATTTCGTGGTTGAGTTTCTTTATTTGCACCTTTGTTTAGTTGGATTGTTGTTTACCGAGATTCAATTCGATAGCTCCATTTCGAACCTTAAGCATTTGGCACGGATGTTTGTTTGCAGTGTTCGTATGAAAAAGTATCAAAGCGTTCATGTATAAAGAATGACGGTTTCCATTATTGTTCATTGGTCTTTTGTATTCATTTGGTTTGCCAATGTTATCATTGTCTTTTCATGTTCTTTCGCTACTTTTCTGGTTTTTCTCTTCTATTTCGATTCGGTAAAATATTTTTTTCCGGTTTCCCTTGTTGTGTATAATGTATAATGTATAGGGTTCACCACCAGCAGCACCTTTAGATTTGATTCATTCATTCGGGGATCAGAGTCAAAATGGAATGCAAAAAAATGCCGACAATATGAATACGGGCGATTTCGTTTGTGGTTTAACTGGGCAGACGACAAACCATTGTTATAATAATATTCATAGATTCGAAAAATATTTTTCTGTTTCGTTTGTTAATTCGAACAACTTTGTTTTGATGGCAAAATGTTCCTTTCGTATTCATAGATCATTTCATTTAGACCGGCTCCCATAAATGATGTGAAACCAAATCCATTTTTGTTTTTTTTTTTTTAACGAATCCAATGCTATGATTCGCTTGATTGTGACATTTAATTAAAATTTAATTTGCTGTAAATGATACGAAGAATGGAGAACTTCAAATGCTGGTTGCATAAGAACTGCAACTATGAAACCGAATTGGGTTTCAAACTTTGATTAGATGATCACTATCATCGGTTTCAAATACCGATTAAACTCATCGTGTGCGATTGCATTTGTCTGAATATTTCAGTTTCGAATAAATAAATTCAACATGTTGAAATTTACTACATGTAATAGAATGGGCTATAGTTTCATGGGTTTATTTGGTAATTCAACGTCAACAGTCAAACCAAAATCAAAACGAAATCCATTAAAATAGATATTTTTTGATAGAAAATCCCATCAATTTTATCGTCACAGTTTATTGAAATAGTAACATCTCAACGAGAATAAACTCCAATCGCCAATTTCTATATTTTCAACACAAGTAATTCTCTCGGTAACATAACAGAAATCAACAGTTGAAACAAAAAATTGAAAAAACGAAAACAAACAGAATAATAACAAAAATCAAAATGAACAAAATTAAAAATACTAAATTCAAAATTTTGTGGCAAAGCGCAAAGCCCATAAATTCAAAACTATAAACTGCGGCATCAAAATCAAGAGTAAAAAAATACTCTGGCAACTAATTGTCAATATGCTTGATGTGTTGTCCTTTGCATGAGCTATAAACCTCCCCTGATAAGAGCAAAAAATGCAATATGATTTTAAAGCTTGACTGTGTAAACACACATCAGACAGAGAAGAAAACAAAGAAATCAAATAAACAGCAATGTACGAGTCATACACCATTCAAATTATGCGGCACTACATATTACATACGTAACACACAACACACACAGCACACACACACACACACACATGTCAAATTCTCAGCTCACTTATGAATCCCACTGTGTGTATTACATATTGTGAGGTGAAAAATGAAAATCTTCGCAACGAAAATTTAGACATCAAAAATATTCAACAGATGTATTGCAAATCTTCTGTGTGATTTATGAATTCAGCATTTCATGTATGTAAATATATGTTTGAATACATTTTTGTATCTTTACCTCCCGACTCGACTCTTTGCGCTCACACTGTGTTCAGGGCTCATCTGTTTTAGTTTAGTTCTTCTTTTTTGTTTTTTTTTGCTTCTTCTTCTTCTTGTTCTTCATTTGATTCACGAGAAATGCAAATATATCGCAATTGAGCAAAACAGCAATTACAGAACATTGGAGAACACAAAGGCGAAAATTTGTTAAGCAAAAAGAAAACACAATGGATTGTATGAACTGCTACCGGATGATGATGATGAAATGCACAAATTGATATAAATGTTAATGTTAAATTTCAACGGGCATAAAACACATTTGTGTCTGACTGGTTTTTTGGTTGCATGTACGGGTGACAGGTGACAAGGTGAGAGATGCAACATTAATTCACATATTTCAGCATAAATATAAATGAGAGATTGGCATTGCCACCAAAAATAACTGAGTCACAAAACCACAATAACACTATTCAATCATTTTTCCGGCCAGAATACATATTCCTTTTGTACTCGGTTTGGAGCCGATCAAATTTACGTATGTTGCTCAAACATTGCGCATCGCAGTATTGTAATATTTTAACAAACGATTGTCGTGTTTGGTTACGAAACCATTTATAAAATCAAATTTTTGGATATCACTCAAAATAAGGCCGATGACAAA
Source organism: Mayetiola destructor (assembly GCA_000149185.1). Taxonomy (NCBI): domain Eukaryota; kingdom Metazoa; phylum Arthropoda; class Insecta; order Diptera; family Cecidomyiidae; genus Mayetiola; species Mayetiola destructor. The sequence goes on along the minus strand of GL501523.1, from coordinate 1,815,802 downwards.
TGCATTTTTTTTTTTTTGAATGAATTCCGATTGGACGGCATTCACTTTTCATTAGGCATTCAACAACGTTGCCCACAAAATGAACAAATTATACGCATACTGCGTACTGCGTACTGTGTGTACTTCAGCCAAACACATTAAATGAAATATGAAATATGAACTATGAACAATCACTTCGACTTTAATCATCTACAATAATAATAATAATAATTATAATCATTTCAATATTAGTATTTGAATCGTAAATGATGTTCTGATTTTACGCGATGCCGGAGGTAAATTGTTCAAAAATGTTTACATATTTGATTTGCGGGCCATTTAAGTGTGACCGAATACAGTGTAGCGCTGCAACAGAAATCACATAGTTAAAAATATGTATAAAAGTAAATGTGGTCATTTAAGTGGCATGTATTGCATTATGGTGAAGTGAAATCAAGCGAAAAATCCATGACAGTAATTAATATTCACCTCAATTCATTCAAAGTGTCGTGTGGCCATGGTTTTTTTTGTTTGTCCTGGGCACAACATTTGGCAAATGGTTTTGCACAGATTTTGAATTTGTTTCATTTGTCGTTCGGTTAAATTATGATGCAAATTTACACTCGAAAGGCAAATGGGCTGTGAGTAAGTATTAAAATGATGATTAATTATTTTTCGCAAAAAATGATCGTAGTTTGGCAAGAATGCAAGGTGTGACCGATATTTTCTTTGAAATTTTTGGTTTTAGTTTCAATGTTTGTCATGAGATAAATGATTTTCGGAACAATTTGGCTCCTTGTGTTCACCCCATCATTTGATTTGAACCAAAATAAAACGAATTGTGTATAATAAAGAAACGAAAACAACCTTGTTTTGCTTGACTTAAGAGTCAATAAAAATAAAAACAGATTAGTAAAATGTTTTTTTTTTGCTATTTATTTCGAAAAAATTGTATGTTCCGAATGCGCATTTAAAGGTATAGTTTTGTATAATGCAGCAAATACAGCAAATAAATAAGATCTGCAACCATTCTAAATGTTTTCGCAAACATATGTGATTCATTTGTGTGAGAGTGACAGAAATAGAATAAAAAAGAGAAAAAGCAAAATGGAGAAATCGAAACATAAATGGAGCGACAGCGTTGCAATCACTAAAACCAAAAGTCAAAAAAGAAAAAAAAAAGAAGACTTGAAGCAATGTTTGTTCTTTATAATAATTTATCTATTTCTCGTCTGCCATTCGTTTTCAAGGAATAATCTGTTGTAAAATATATTTCCGTCGTTTAGAATTTCACGAAACGTCTGCATTTCACTTCTTTTTAACTCTAATGGGTTCCATTCTTATACTATACAGTTTGTTGTGCTCTTTTATTCGTTATATTGCACACACAAATTCGTTCATCGTGTTGTGGATTTTCTGTGTTTTCTTTCGAATTTTCCTATAATTCTTTTCTCATTTCAGTTTCAATTATTTGGGAGATACATATTTATTGCGTCGGTTGACCATTTCATCCAATTCAAAATTCAAATTTCTTCGATAAATTCTCATTTCGATGAGACGATTCATTTTCCGATTATTATTATTTACAGTAAAGTCTCCATTAAAAGGATCATTTCTCATTTGTGAACCAATTACCTGGCAACCGAAATGGTTCTCTTAGAGAAACTGTACTGTATATTGTATATTATGATTTCTTGGCAATCCACAATACGATACCGGAATTTTATCATTCGTAAGATTTCATTTGTTTTCCGTCTGTTACCCAGTTGCTCTCTTTGTCGCGCTCTCATATAGCTAAAGCACTCTGAGCATTGAGAATGCCTGTAAACGGCAAACGAAACTATTCATCTTAAAGTAAATCTATCTGGCCACGGCCAAGAAAAAAAAATAAAAAAAAAAAAAATAAAACGTTTACCGAAAATGTTGGCCAGTTCACGCAGCTACCTATAAATCTTCTATTTATTTTATCGTCGAACATCATTATATTCTATTCAATTATTTGTTGCTTAATCGACGGTAAAGTTTTGTGTTCATTCCAGTGAAATTTAATTTATTTTATTGAATTTGAGATGGTCGACCAATGCATATACTAAATGCATATATACTCGAACGACAATGACAATGAAAATCGAATCAATTGAAAATTTATTGTCTCATCATATCGCCGCTTGCCGATTGTCGATCCAATCAATTTCTACTGAAAAACGAGACCAAATCAAATATATCGTTAGCGCAGCACCGTACTTGCCCGTTTCTATTTATTTATTTTTTTCAATTCACCTGACATGTACAGATGTATACACTGTAAAACACTAAACACCATGTGCCCACCGGTAGCTCATTGTTTGACATGGAAATGCTTGGGGATCATGTTTCAGAAATGAAAATTGAGTGAATTCAGGCAGAACTGAGATAAAAATTTGACACATTTACATGACTCGTAATAATAAAATGGGAGAGAAAGAAAGAAACAAAAAAAACTTTAGGAAAGGATAAAGATGAACAAAATAAGAATGAAAAAAAAAAATGGAAACAACGACCATTTCTCATACCGCATTCATTTCATTCTCCTCATATTTTTCTACATGTTTAATGATTTCTTCAGTATTTTTTTTTTCCTCGTTGTTGCGTCTCAATTCTCAACATTGGTTGAATTTTGTCGGTGTTACATTGCAAGGGAAATAAGACAATCAATTACGCAGATAAAATGTCCGATGATGAGTTGAGCAGAACGAAAAGAGAGACAAGAAGCAAAAAAAAAAAACAAACTTTTTCAAACAATGGGATGCAAGGAACACGTTCGGGTAGTGGCAGAACACCGTTAATTTTATATATGTATAATATTACATTGAAATTTTGAGACAACTGAAAATGGACCAACGCAAAAGTTTCTTGTTTCATAAATCAGTAATAATAATTACGAGGACACAGTTTTTCACTTGACAAAGAAAAATATATCATTCGTTCGTAGAAAAGAAAAGCAACCAAAACGAAATGCGGGAAAACAATTTTTTCCATCTCGTTCGCTTCTTCTTTTTCTTCTTCTTCTTCTTTTTCTTCTTCTTTTTATTCTTCCTTCAATTCATGTTCTTCGGCTCACGAAACAAGATCACAGAAAAGTGAGAACTTTTCAATTTAATCACCAGCACTCTAACCGGCTTCAACTTCACATAAATGAAAATTGCATCGCATGGCAAATGAATTTCGTTGCAAATACGGTGTCATTTCCTATTGTCCATGTTTTGCCCCGTTTGCTCGTAAAGCACGAAAGCAAAAGATGAAAAATTATTAAAACTATATTTAATCAGATTAAATTCAGGAGGTATGTAGTATGTAGCATTTCGGCATTAAGTGAAAATAAATTTTTTATTTTATTTTTTTTTTTTTGTTTGCCCACCAATGCGAGACCATGTGAAGTGGTGGATGAACAAAATGAATTTAATCACGGTTACAACATTGCATTCGCACAACGACATAATATCCTTGATGTCCTACACACTAACACCAAAGGTACACCCAAATGCATTTGCGTTAAGTGGTTATGCCGGTTCAGCAAAACTTTTTTAATTACCCATTTCCTGGTGTGTATTCATTTGTGCATGGAATGCAAAGATGCGAAAATGACGCCAATGACGCCAATGACAATGTGGAGAAAAAGATCACGAAGTAAAAGTGATGAGAAAAAAAAATAATAATAATAACTTAACAGTTGGATTCAAATAGGTCGAGCATTATGTTCATAGTGCGATTCCATTAACAAGAGTTTTCATCATACAGCATAAGACCGTCTAACAGCAAACAAAAATACCTTTTCAAAATAGATAAAACTGATTCGATTCACCAAATTGAACGGAATAGTATTATTTTTTTTCCGCAGTCATTTATTTCTTTGCAGTAGCATTTTAGATTAGTGCCGCCATAATACAACATAAAAATATGTCTCGAATATCACCCCCAATGAATGCGAGAAAATTTCATTTGTTCTCTATCAAATTGTTTTTTTTTTTTTTTCAAATGTAGTTGATTGAATGGAAAATTGTCGATGAATTTAATATCAATTGCATTATTAACAAAATAAAAGCAAGCAAAATTGGTTATTCGTTGTTGCCAATATTATAATTATAAATATTTGATGGAATATCCACATGTTGAATGGTGAAAATTGCATTTTATTGATGATACGACTTATAAGCGACGGTAATAATCTCTGATTTTGGCGTTGAATATTGGAAAATTTGATCAAATTAAGTGATGCACAAAGTCATTTTTGTATTTTTACCTATCACGATTGCTCAGTTTCGTTTACATTCCCATTTGGCTTCGTCTCATCTTTCTCACTGCTGTGGCTCTGTTATTATACAAGAGATTTTTTTTTATTGGGTGAAATCGATTCCATGAGAAGCGTATCTACATCGTATTATTATGTAGCAAGATGCGGATTTCCAAATTGCAAATAACGAATTGTGTGATACTTGTGAAAAATGAGCACCAAACAGCGTATCGCAACTTTTCAACTTTTAGCTTTTTGTTCGATATTATTATTTATTTTCGTTTCGGTTGCGGTACAGAATTTTCCAACATTTTATTTTCTCCACAGCCATAAGAGGAATTTATTTGTGTGCTTTCATTTTGCAAACATCCATAATAGTATCCGGGGGGAAGATATGTCCCATAAATGCCCTCTTAAACCAATATTCATCGAAGTAGCAAAGTATCGAAAAGTTTGTGTGCTGGTTTTTTTTCTTCCTCTTCTGCTGCATTGATAAAGAAGTATTGCGTTCTGTATGTGCATTCGCAGTCGATAAAGTGATAGGAGGATGAGGTGGAATTTGCGAAGATGGTAACGTGGGCAAATAGAATCAACATGAGATTATTGGTTAGGATATCGTTTGGAAAAAAAAAGAAGGTACTATGGTCTTGGATTAAATTGTAATATAAACTGTCAATTAAAGTATGAAATACAGCTGAAAAAAAAAATATGAAACGCGGCATTCATTGCATACTTGAAATTGCTTAAAGTTGTCTCAGCTAACCGAGCGTTTCGTTGAATGAATGAAACTATGTATGGTTTATTATAGCCCATCGTACCAGATAAAATCACACGAATGGTTTCGTTAATATCTACTTTTAGCGTCATTATTATCGAAAAGGGAGACCATTGAATTACGGTGGAAATACAGACTGTGTGATTTTGTCGTGTGCGTGACAATTTTTTTTTTGCAAATATTCACAAATTATCTCCGTAAAATTTATATCTATAGGATTGGTGTTGCCGTTCATCAGAAGTAGAACTGCTTCGATTGTCAAATTGCCAATAAACACCTCGCAATCGCAAAAAATTGAAAATGGATTGAACAACATTAAATGAGCAATAAAGATTCACGGGGAACTTCAATAGCGATTATCATTATATGTACTTTTAATATAAAAAAACATTATTGAGAGTCATATAGTGAATGATTACAAACGGAAAATGTTAAAAATATTGATAGAGCCAATCAATGTGTATTTGTCTGTACAAATTAAATAGATTCAATCGCCAACACTGCAGTGAAAGCAATAAAAATCCATTCAGAATTTAATCAATCGATTACCATTTGAAAGAGATCTCATTCAAACATTTGCCGTGTGCTTCGTTCTCATTCGTTCGATGTTATCGTTCGCCGGGAAATCATCGCGACTGCACGACACAGCACTGCAAACGAAATTGTGTTCCTGTTCTTTTGCAAGGATTGACAGCTATTCATTTTATTGCCATTTGATGTCAAAATGAAGAAAACAGTTGTTGACTATTCCGTCTCCCAATAATAATAATAATAATAATAATAATAATGATACGGGAAAAGGTATCGAGTACCGAAACACATTAATGCCGATAAAAATTGAAAGCTGAATCTGTATTCCGTATACTTCCGCAATCAACACGTTACATTCATACTGAATCAAGTAACTGAAGTAAAAGAAAGAGAATTTTGAACGATAAATATATTTTCGATATCAATGTGAATGAGCGAATAATACACACACACACACATAAAATAGCAATAACAATCAGCAGGAATCGCTGATCATACTGGATATTATTTGGCGATGTTGTTGCCATAATGCAATGATGTTTTGTTGTGATGATTATTTTGTTAGAGCACATGCTCATCGCATTTAATCGATGCATTTAAACAAATTGAACAAACACCAGGACCAAAAAGAACAAGAATTGAATTTTTATACAAATTCAATTCCGATAATCGGTTCAATAAAATGAAAATTAAATTCTTTTCTATTTGTTTATTTTTATTGATTCGCATTTTGTATTTGTAATTGGATGTGTGCTGTGTGTGTGTGTGTAATGTTGTATTTATATCTCTCTCCCTGTCTCTCCCTCTCTTTCTGAATATTTGATACATTTTTTTGTGTTTTACGTAAATAAATAATTATTTGTAAATAATTAATTAATTTTTCTTTTTTTTTTTTTCTTAAAACAATGGTTCGAATTTCGAAACGTGTGCATTGATGAATTCCATATAAAATGCAACATTGGTAAATGTTGTAAATTTATCATTGTCACAACTACCGGCTTTATTGCCGCCTACGCTGACTATTCCACGAATTGTGTATTGTGTCTTTAGGCCGATTGTCTTTGGAAAAACTAATCCACCACCGGAATCACCTTGACAAACGCTGGCCCCTGTCAGATATCCAGCACAAAATTTATCAGATGTTATGAAACTGGCAAATTCCGGTGATGATTTTTCTCGACAAACTTCACGGCTGACCACTGGTAATTCGATTTTCTTTAAAACTTCACTTGGTGAACCATTATTTTGTGTTAAACCCCAACCACCGGTCGTTCCAATCCATCCGGGTGGTACCGTTTTTTCTTCATATTGTAAATTATATGGCAAACAAATTGGTACAATGTACGAATGAAATTCAATATATTTATCAAGTATAACCAATGCAATATCATTTGCATAGTTTCCAGCAAAATCATTATATCCATCAATATATAAAATATCCTGAACGGCAAAATATTGTGGTTTATATTCTTCGTGTGCTGCATAATCGCGTATTGTTTTACCAACAACAACATTAAAACTATCTTTATCATATGGTGAATTTTCAGAACGATCCCAAAAGCAATGCAATGCCGACACAATGACCTTCGATGCAACAATTGTACCGCCACAGATTTGTTGAAATTTTGAATGTGCACTATTTCGTTTATAGATACCAGCATGCCATGGTATTCTGGATATATTTGTTTCACTTCCACCAACAACATATGCCGTTCCTTCACTTATTTCACCACAAATTTGTGTACATTTGATTGGTGTCGGTGTCCATCTACCATCTAAACGGCATGTTAATGTTTGTTGTGGCCCAGTTTTTTCATATCCACGTTGACACGAAACATATGCAATGGTGCCCGGTTCAACGGGCCGTACGCATGATGTTGATCGTTCCGTATTATTAACAATTGAAAAACAATTGGCCAAAATTGTGATGCCTTGGATTTCCGATGAACTGCATCTTGCTTTGCATTTTGGTGTTGGTGATTGCCATTGACCATTTATACAGAAATTTGTAACATTACCGATTAGATAATGATTTTCGATGCATGTATAATTAATGCTACCGTAATTATCTACCATTTCACCGTATGAAATTTTTTTATTTGGATCAAATGCATGGTATGCATCTCCGTTAGATGGAATATTATCGGCGCGACATACACCTCCATTTGAGGATGATGGCCTTCCGTTCGAATTCGAATGAGACGAACCAGTTGATGTTCCGTGTCCATTATTATTATTCTGATTATTATGATTATTATGATTATGATTGTGACCACTTTGAGCTGTATGTGTAGACATTGTTGTGGGTCTTTGCGTAACAATCGTTTCAGTTCCATTTCGACCACACAGCATTGCATTTTCATCTGATCCATCGTAGCAATCGATTTGTAAATCGCATTTTTTCTTTCCAGTAATGCATGCACCGTTTCCACATCGGAATGCATACAATGGACATCGTTGTGCTGCACAATATTTCACCATTTCATCGGAACTGAAGAGGAACAAAACCCGCGCATATGTAAATTGTACAATTCTTATTTTGAACAAATGCGAATAACATACCCATCAGAGCAATCAGCTGTTCCATCGCAAAGTTCATCACTTTCTATGCAATTACCGTTGTCACATTGGAATTTTGTTCGTGGACAATTGCCATGCAATTGATTTTCACTTTTAATTGGACACTTTGGTGTGTTCTCGTCAGATCCATCACGACACTTAAATCAAAAATAAAACATATAAAAACATATTCAAAAATCAAATGACTGTTGATTGTTCGAAAAATTGTTAAAATACCTCAATTTTTCGATTACATTCGGCATTTCCTGCAACACATGCTCCGTATGCACATCGAAAAGCATAACTCGGACAGGTTGTAGCTATACAGTTTTCGGCTGTTTCGTCTGATCCATCTTTGCAATGTACCACACCTGGAAATAAGTTTTATTTTGAATTTCCATGAGTTTGGATCGTAACGACACAAAATGTGAATATTCAAAATGCAAAAATCGCAAACCGAATTACCATCACATTGATCATATGAATTGATACATTGGCCATCGTCACATCGCCATTGATATGTTGTGCATTGTGCGATTGATACGCGATTCGACACACGTTGACCTATGAACGCAACAACAAAACAGATTTCATTTCATTTAAAATCATTCAGTAACGGTAATAAAAAGACGCCACAAGACACACAATACAGTGCTGATTGTTGGCAATACTTAATAATATGTATTTCGTTTCTTGATTTTCTGAATTTTTTATTTTCCAAAGTCAATAAAAAAAAAAGAAAAAAAAAAGATAACTTAAAATGACGACGTTGAATTTACATGTGAATTTACATGTCCGGTCTATGATTGTTCAACGTCAACACAGTTGTGACCTTTGCCTTCAGTTGTCACATAATGTTCATCGGTTTCTTATCACTGTTTGCTATTTCTTTGAAAATATTTGTTTTGTTTACACTCATTCAACTAATGAACACATATTAAAAAAAACATTCAAAACTGTTCAGGAACGAAAAAAAAAACAAACAAACAAACGAAACAACAAACAACGGAAAAATTGAAATCACAGCAAATGAATATTTCACTTTAATTCACTTACAATGGCCCACCGCAAATAATTTAATTAAAAACACCAACAGAACTAATAATAATTTCATAATTTTGATTTTAGTTTCATTAAAGAACAGAGAACGATGAATAAAATACAAAAAAGAAAAAAAAAAAGAAAAAAAAATCTGTCTATTCGAAAGCAATCAATAGCGCAATTTAATGAGATTAAGTTTCACTTTATATTCGTACCGATTTCACTTCTTGAATATTGAAGTTTTGCAGAATTTCCTACTTTCGAAGAGCGACAACGTCGATAATTATTGGAATAAAAACACACTTTTGTGATTCTGTGAACGAGTCGTCTCAATTCTCAACTGAATTTGAATAAACTTTTTTTTTTTTTGTTCGCTCTGTTCACTTTGAAAATATTTTTGTTTTATCAAAAGACCGACAAAGCATTCCAACAATGCGACGATTTGAATGACATATAGTCGACCGTCAACAATCAACACACTCGATTAGTTTGGCATTGATTTGGCAATGTATTGAAGTGAATTATGACAGACCCGTAAATTCAATAGATTTGATTGACAATGTATTGGGTATTGGTCAGTGGTCAGTCGGTCGGTGTGACTGTGTATCACACAAACACACACATACACACATACACAAACAATTAACGAATTTGAAAAATCATAAAAACAAAAAAATGTTTATTTTATTGTATTCGTTAACATTTTACAATATTTCAAAACAAAAGCAAGCCAAACAAAGTTTTTAATATCATTTCATTTCTCTTTTTTGTCTCTTTTCCTTTTGTTTTGCATCCTTTTCTAATTCTTTTGGCATACATTGATAATATTTACAGTTTGCTATTGAATATTGAACGGCTGAATAATTACAAACCAAATCATAATGGCACAAAACGAAAGCAAACAACAAACAACAAACAAACTGGAATTATGACGTCGATCGATGGGAGATACATTTTATTTTATTTTTTCATTCAACGTAAGTAATTGTAAAATGTTTATCATTTCATTGGAATGTGAAAAATTAAACGTCACCGATATTGGCTATAAATAGATGGATTTTCGAATGCAAATTATTATTATTTTTATGTGTTATTTTATTATTATTATAATTATTATTATTATTATAATTATTATTATTATCGTTACCCAAATCAATGTCACCCAAAAAATCAATAATAAGTGCATTCAGTCAAATCAAATCAATTATTTTTACGCTTTGTTTGGGTTTGTTTTAATTTGTTGGATGCATTGTATTATTTCAAACTTGATGATTTGAAACATAGTTATTGATTATGCGTTTGTTTATGCGAAACGTGCCTTTGAATTTGAATTTATCTATTAGATGGATTATTGAAATGCCAAAAACTAACCGAAATGTTCTTGTGGTTCATATGCAAATTTTATTATTATCGATGGCAAAAGTTTCGAAATTAAATTGAAGCCATCCGATGTCATGATTATGCTTATAACGCTTGCATAGACATGATACAAAAATTACTTATTTTTCTTCTTTTTATTTCTTTTAATCAATGTGATGAGCGTTTCGGATGGGTCGATTTATTCATGACTTCATTTGAGGATGGTGTACACGATGTTATTAATGAAACCAATTAATTATTATTTATCGACCCGATATATTCGACCACACCAATTTCAAAAAAAAAAAAAACCTTTTTTTTTCTTCTCATCTTTTCGTCATTTCCAACTCAATTTATTCTTTTTTATTTCTATTCCAAATTCAGTTAATGAAATGATTTTTCCCATATACAATAGATATCGAAAAACGGGATTTATGGCAACGGCAGCAAATCACGATCTCATTTGCATGCATAAAATAAAGAAAGTTTTGTTAAATCTATTTAATATTCATTTAATGAATAATTTTATTTTGTTTCGAATGTTCCTTTCTTTTCGTTTTTTTTTTCACTTCACGTTCGATGGCTGAACAGAGAACTCTTTTTTTTTCGTTATTCAATCTCAAATGTTGATTAATTTGATTGAGGAATGGGAGAAGGGGAAGAAGAAGAAGAAGAAGAAGAAGAAGAAGAAGGAAGAATGTTCCAAATGCATGCTCATCGCGTCATGATCACGAACCGGCTAACCGCAATTAGAAAAAGATATCTATAAAATTGTTGATACTTTTCTTTTAATTAGTTTTGAATAAGGAAGATCTTTTTGAGGTGGCTTTGCTCATTCAGGGCCGATGTCACACATTTTTCCATCATTTTTTTCCTCAATAAACAGATTGTTTCGTGTTTTTTTTCTTCTTTCACTGCTGTTTTTTTTCTCTACTTGTGCATTAATTAAAGAGTTTTGTCGTGGTTTTTCTTTTGTGGATCAATCAGGGTTAAACCAAATTATTATTGCTAATGCAAATCTAGCAACTTTTAATTGGTTTATGTTAATGGAATATTTAAAAAATCCTTTGTGTGGCCAACACTCGGTAAAATTGAAATTGTTTGATTTTCTAAACAAAAAAAAAAAAAAACACAGAATTCAAAGGATGAGAAAGAAAAGAACATCCAATAAATGCATTTAATTACGCTGATTACCTTGCACCAAAAATACACCGAAAAAGGAAGAATCCCGATTGTTGCTTCATCTAAGGCAAAACCTAAATTTCTTTCGGAGAAAAAAAACGAAAGGCAACAAATTTCAACCAAATTATCACAACAGTGTAATTCAAGCAATACATTATTCGCCCTCATTCATATAATAAACATTAAACAAAAGATAAGAAGTCGACCGTCGACCACTGTGCTACTACCTTTCATTCGTTGTTCTATCCAGTTTTTGTTGTTTTTTTTGTGAATTTTGCCATTTTGGGGTTTGAGCAATGAAACAATCTGTGTTTACATTCCAAACTTGGTCGCTGTTTGTCTAAAACATATTAATTTGTTATATTTGCACGTAATAGGACGCATAAAATGATGATTATGTTATTAAAGCGATGAATAGTGGCGCCACTTCCATCGCGTTACCGCCATCCGCGATAACAATAACACAACGAAACAACGATGATGAAACACCAAACAACACCAATAAAACGTTTATAATTAATTTAAGGTTTACATATATTTTTTTTTTCTCTCCCTCGGTCTATCTTGTTCGGTTCGGTTCGGTTTGCTTGGCAACGAAAGCAGCATACAGTGTACCGTTGAAATTTTACTTAACTTTGAAACTTAGACAGATAATGTGTTTGATTAGTAGGACTTGCCTCGAGGCAAAATACACTGTTTATTGTCTAAATATGTAGTGCCTCTTAATAAAACTGTTAACCGTATACAGTATAGTTTCTCTAAACGGATCACTTTGGTTGCCGGCTAATTGGTTCATAAATGAGAAATGGTCCTTATATAGAGAGATTTTCTGTATGTTGTTGCTAAACTTGCTGCTATGACTTGCTTGCTCCCATCTCCGTCCACAAATGAGAAATGGCCCTTTTAGCGAGCGGTCTTTTTATAGAGACTTTACTGTATTTAACATATTCATAATGAATAATGAAAATAAAAGTGGAACGAAATCAAAATGAATGAATATCGCAACATTTATTATTTTGATTGGTAATGTCGAATGCCAATGTGAATATAAAAAAAAAGATCCAGCGAATAGCATATTTATCGTTTGGTGTTTATATTTCTTTTGCTATCCAGAAAATCAACAACATTTTATGCGGAAATTATTAATTCGGCTGATGATTTAAGATCAAAGTGAATAATCACACAGTGTTATTTTCAATTGTAATTAAATCCACTTACAACTTGAACATGAACAACAACGAATCAAATATTTAAAAAAAAAAAAAAACAACTCTTGAATTATTTTCAAATACCACAAATTTTGTACTCGTTCGCTGTCTATCCGTTTTCCATTACCCATAGCCAATTTTTTTGTCTTACATTTCATAACATTCTATTAATTATTTAAATAAATTTTTGTTTGTCGCGGTGAACACGCGAATTTATGAACATTGAACATACTAAATTTTTAATTGCATTCAATGCAAATTCTCAAGTTAAGAGAATCACTTTGATATTTGATGCGATGCCACTGAATTCGATCTTCAGTTCAGTTGAGGACTGCTCAATATATATTCCAATTTCGTAAAAAATTAATTTTCATTTTTTATAAATTTCAAATGATTGTTTTTCTCTTCTCTCGCGTGTGCATATAAACAAAATGTATTCTTTGTCACCCGTTTCAAACTTATTTCCGCGTCAAACTTTGTACCAAAGATGAAAACCTAAAATGTCATTCGGTTCAATGTAAGTTTGTTGAATAATTGCGCTGAGAAATATGAGGTTCCATCGTTTTTACATCGAATTGAATGCAATCTTTCACCCTTTTCTCACCAACGAATCCCAAATGCAAATGAGCAACATGTTAACATTTCGAAATTAAACAAATGAAAAGATACAAACAGAAAAATAAACGAAGAAGAAGAAGAAGAAGAAGAAGAAGAAGAAAAAGTTAAATTCCTTATTTAAGAGAAAAATGAAAAAAGAAATCTCACGAATTGCTAGAGAAGAAAAGCAAATATTTTAATTCGAGTTCACCTTTATTTGAATATTCTCTTTCGTCTTCATTTCTTTATTTTTCCCTGTGTCGTTTTGTTTTTGCCCATTTCTGTTCTCAATTTCTTATTTTAACAACGTGTTTCCCCGACTCGGCACCGACATAAGTTTTTTTGTTGAATTTTAAGTCAAACAACAAGATAAAACTGAATGAAAGAACTGAGAAAAAGAAAAATGCAAATAAATCCCGACAGCAAACGGGATGGGGAAGCGTTTTACGTATGTTTGATACAATCCCAATTCCTTACAACTTACAGAATCAAAATTTACCTAATAATTATTGTGCAGGCAACTTGGCCAAAGGAGAAGACGAACGAGACAGAGGGATCCACTCAGAATAATGTCTATTTGTGCATACGGTAAAATCATTTGTGCATACAATGGATTTTTGGTAGTCGGTAGTCGTTGAAAATTTGCTCGTGTATTTGTGTACACAATATTTAAACATTTTCAACTCATAAAATGAGTGAACTTCTTTTTGGAATACATTTGCTGTTCGTAAAATTTGGAAAATTTATGTTTAAATGCTATTGTTTTTAACTCGAAATTTTGCAAATAAATGTTGTCGAATCGGTGTGTACATTGTACAAAGAAGAGAGTAGAGTTTAGAATTGCCAGTCAATTGCCGTTGCTCGCTAAGAAAGTTGATTATTTACTTTTGTTTTGTTTTGTTTTTTTTCCGAATTTGATTGCATGCCGCCAGTCCGATGATCTTTTGTGTACATGTCCAAATACATGCACACACACACACACATACACACACTCACGCATTCACCAATTCCGAGTACATTATTTCGTTTTTCGTTTCGTTTCGAATGTCGGAGCAATTTTATCCATTTCAACAATATTCAAATTCGATTCGAAGAATGAACATTGAACATCTTTGGCAACGTAATCATTTGACTGCTTTGAAAACTCCAAACACCAATTCCCGTTTGCTTGTGCACAATTTGCATTTTAATTACTTTCACCGAAAATAATGAAATGGAAATATCATTGCAATGTGGCTGGTGGTGGCTGGAAAATAATGAAAAAAAAAAGAAAAAAAAATTAAGAGAAATATTTATATGAGAAACGAAAAAGGTAAATGAAAATGAGAAAATTCAACGATTGAAGAATGAACGGTTTATTGCTGAAACTATCAAACTTTCAATTACATTGGCGCAGCTATTGTAGTGAGGGTGATTCAGGCTACTGTGTTAAGTGACACGGACACAAAGAATCACACACACACACACACATACATCGACAGCTTTGCTAGCTAGCATCACACTATGTTGCAACGAATGATGTATGAGCGCGCGCGTATGCACGTCAAATTTAGATTTTGATTTTGAACGAGTTACAACACTTTGTCCCGAACAATAAACTAATTGAATAAACAAATATGTACAGTTGGCAAATTAATTCATTTTCCGAATTCAATGAATTGATCGATTTGACATTGGCTGGTGTTTATTCCGGTATATATATATTTTGCATTTGTTTCGAAATAATTTTTTGTCAATTTTTCCATAATTATTCCAAAAAATTTAACCAAAAATACAAAATTGCTTTACGACAATTTCAGATCACATAGCAACCATATCCGAAGGCAATCAGGTCAATGCATTCAATGTGCAAACACAATGTACAAATTGTGATGAAATTTTCGAGAAAAAAGATTTTGATGAGCATTGTTGCCAATACGACAGTGAAAAAAAATTCATTTTTTCCAAATATTGGGAACAGCATTTATTTTTGGAAAGCGACACAATGAACATTCTCAGAGAAAATCGAAAACAAATTGGTGACATTTTGCAACAATGCAAAGAAAATGCAAACAATTCGGTTCATACATGTTTCGTATGCCAACGGACCTATGTTCATGCATCAGGATTGGAGCGACACATGGAAAATCATCGGATGGAACATCAAAGCAATCAGGAAAATGTTATGGTCAAATCGATTGCTGCTGCTGCCACGGTGAAAATGGTTAATTCATTTGATGCACAACAATCCGTGCAAATGTTAAAGTGTTTAGTGTGCGGTCAAATATTCATGAGCTCGAAAATGTGTTTTAAACATTTGAAATTGGTTCATCCGGAATTTGGTTTTAATTGTGATGATGATGATGATGAAAATGATTTAAGAATTGAATCAATAAGCGACACTTCGATGTTTGAGCAGGTAACAACGGATTTGGTATTGAAATGTGAATATTGTGATGGATTGTTCATGGAAATGCAAACATTGTATCAACATGAATTGAATCATGATGTCAACATTGGCTATGAATGCAGCAATTGTGAGGTGGCCAGCCGCAATTTACGATTCATTTTGAACCATCGAAATAATGACTGTCCAACTGATCCAAATATCACAAAAACCGATACCAAAGTGTACTTTGTTTGTAGCACATGTGATGATATGTTCGCTTCCCTGACCCAACTCTATGAGCACAGGTTTGTTTGCTTTTTTTTCTTTTTTCTTTTTTGCTTTCCGAATCAAAAATAATGAAATGAATTTTTTTTTTAAATGTTTCCTCATAAAAGATATGCGACAAAACATTTTAAGGCTTTGTGCAATCGCCAAACAAAATGTCAAGAATACTTTTGCGAAAAATGCGGTCAAATCTTTTCCGTACTGGAATCTTTATTGGAACATGCAGAGAATGGACATAAGAAAGGCAAATCGTATGCATTGGTTTCGGATGTAGCCACCCGGCCATATTTATGTGAAGTATGTGGAAAAGGATACACTCAATCCTCACATTTGTATCAACATTTACGCTTTCATAAAGGTATCAAACCATTTGAATGCTCATTTGCTGATTGTTCGCGTCGGTTTACAATTCGACCCGATTTAAATGATCATATCCGAAAATGTCACACGGGCGAACGGGTAAGTAAATGATATAGATTCATTGAGCACGCAAATCCTGACATTTATTAACAAAAATCGAATGCATTTCATTTTAGCCATACAAATGTACCGAAAACAATTGTACAAAGACATTTTTGACTGGATCGGTTTACTATCAACATCGTTTGATTCACCGAAACGAACGACGTTATGGCTGTAGTGCCCTGGGTTGTGGAAAACGATTTCATCGATCGGATGCATTGAAAAATCATGAACGCATTCATACCGGCGAAAAACCGTATTCATGCAGGTAAATTTGTGTGTTCTTGCATAAAACCCAATCATTGGCTACAGGTTTCTGTTATACATAACCAAGGAACCAACATTCTATGACAATATTTTATTTTTTTTAGTGTGTGCTTGAAGAAATTCCGTCAAAAGGGCGATCGCGACAAACATTTTCGGTCAAGACATCAAAATAGGTATTTTTTCTGGTTCACTTTAAGTACTTACATCAAACCAAACCGAAATTAACTTCAAACAATCGAATTTCAGTTTCAAATTGTCACCAATTAATGAAGACCAACGGAACAATTCAATTGGCAAACAAACCCGATTGCGTTGAATTATCGTCCTTCAAATGCATCTGAAACAGCAACAATAAAATTAATATTTCAATACACTTAATAATACCCGAAATTCCATTTGTGAAACATCAAGAATACAACCGCTTCGAGATAAATAAATCAGCATCAAACAAACAACAACAAAGCTACCACATTTTTACCGTTTCATCAGAAATCACTAAGTATAATAAATAAACAAGAGGAACATAGGAATACAGATAACAATAATAACAATAATAACAATAATAATAATAATAATGAAACAGAGAAATATATTTGCGGAAAACAGTAAATAAAACTTTGTGCGATTGTTGCTTGTTCAAATTAATTCCCGGTGGAATTCGAAAATAGACTTACAATTCAATTAAATGTACTTACCCGAAAAGATGTCTCTCGGTTGAGATTCAGCGAATAAGAATAAGTGGTTTTTGGTGGTATGGTTGTATGGCATGCCATGCAATGTGCATTAAACAATTGAACAAGAATAGCAAAATACATAAAAACATGAATGGAAATGGTTTAATGTCAAGTAAAGGCACTTCATTATTATTGTTTACCGAATGAGATTTGAATTTTGAAATTTCGAAATTGTTTGGCGGCAACAGTATGGCAATGACAATATAAAGTGAAATTACCTTTTCAACGTGAAAAATGCTAATAATAAAAGCCCAAAAGAGTCCAAATAGCCCCCACCACAAAAAATCATTCAAATGGAAAATGAATTTGAATGAAATTGTTTTACGCATCAGCAGCATTTGAATAATATTTACACAAATAAGTGTTAGAGACGAAGCATATCAGCTCGAAGTCAGGCATTAGTACAGGGACACTGGATATTATTTGAAAAAAAAAAAAAAACAATTTTGATTAGTATTTTTATTATTTTTTTAATTTTCTTTTTTGTTTTTAAATTTAGAAAGCACTAAATAAAATCGGGGAAAATTTGAAAATTTTCTTTGTTTAATATTTGTTGTTGGGCAACAAAATAAATAATTACTTGCGATACATTGAATGTCAATATAAGTTTGAATTCTCAGAAAAATCGGATATTTTTCGTTCCGGTGTGATGGTTCATTCATGGTTCCCTTTTTTCGACATAAATTCAATTCCAAGAAAATGCTAGTAAAATCTCCAATTTAAATTTCAACACATCATTAAAATCACACACAAAAAACCTCAAATCGCTTGTAATATTTTAAAGAGCTGCGGTCTTAGCAACAGCTTATTCGATTCGAATGAAATGTATCGATATATGCAATATGGAAAAATATTAAAATAAGTCATATAATTTTTGTTTGACAAGCTATTAATATTAACAAAACGGTATGGTAGACATCAAAACGATATCATTCACACGGGAAACGCAAAACAAAGTAATTAACTCAAGTCGAGTTTTCTGAAAGAAATGCGAATTTAAAAAAAACGGATCTAATTTTATGATTATTCGAGGAATTTTTGAATGCATTTAGCAGAATCATTGAATTTAGGTGAATAAAAATCATAAAAAGGTAACAATCTTTTGTTTTTGGGAAAATCGCATCGATTATTATAAAGCACCAAAACACATCATGTTTTTGATTATTTCTGTTTTATTCAATGAAAAGTCATAAAATTTTCTTATTCCATGTTTAATAATATTTCTATTCTCGATATGTCGAATACTACACATTAACAAAATGTCGCCCATTGTCAGATCGCTCGCTTTGTCTACTCTTGTAAATGCATCACTTCTGTTGTGAACATATGATTATTATGTGTGGGTTGCTAAAACTTCAATGGTGACACAGGTGTTTTTATTTGCTCAATTCATAAAACATTTTCATTAGAAATTGGGATCTCTCAAAAATTTGCATAATTCACCGACAGACGCATGAATTGGATGCATTGGACGGTTTGGTTTCGAACACTGAATCACAGTGCACAGCATTATGCCAAAAAAAAGGGAAAAACATAAAATGAACATGCATTGTGAGTTTCGAGTCTATTCAATTTGACATTTCAATTTGTTGAAAGCAAATGACAAAGAAAATAAAGAAAGATATCTCAAAGCATTGGGCATGTGATTGTAATGAGGCGATTAGTGGAATGGTTTTCGACATCTAAACAGACAATTCAAAAATCATTAAATAGTTTCATTCCTTTTACCGATTGCAATTTGCAAACTACAAAACCCAAATCACAAAATCATTTCAGCTTTTGTTTCGCTTATTCAATGACAATAATAATAATAATAATAATGATTCAACAATGAATTCAAAGGAAAAGACAAAAGAAGAAAAAAATAGAATAAATAACGATAGTATTCACATCATAAATAATGTTTAATTAGGCTTTAACATTAAAACGCATCGGATAAAAAACGAAACTACGAACATTTATCAAATGAATGTAACGAACAAATTGAGAATGAATTCGAAGACGTTGAATATTGAAAATAGAATATTGCATAGAGTGAGAGCTCATTAATTCAGAACCGTGTTAAATTGAAGGTGAGCGAAAATGTTTTGATCATAAAATAATGTGGTTTGTTTGATGTTTTAAAAGAGCTGTCTGTCCAAAATGTGTATTCTTACGCTGGACACGATTTTTTTTTATTGCTTTTCGCTAGTATAAATTATTGCTTTTTGGCTTTTGAGTCTGTAGATGAAATGAAATTAGCCCAAATATGTTGTCACTTGGATCGCTAATTTAGAAAAGACATTTGAATCAATGGAAAAAAATTCAAATTCGATCTTCGGTTCGATGTCCATAAATAAACGATAAAAATGATCTCGAATAAAATTAGAAATGAAAAAAAAAAATTTAAAAAAGGCATTTTGTTTGATACCAAACACCAAAAAGAATTGGCCAAATGATTTAAACTCATAAATAATAACGTTTTGTTGGGCTGCCTTATTCATAGCATTCAATTCATACGCGGATTAAGTTCAAGTATCATTATGATTGAAAGCAGGTTCGCACGGAGATGGAAAGCATGAAAAATATTTTGTTTTCTTTTTTAATGGTTAGACATTGGTGTGCGCGTGTAAAATAAGTTTACATTGCTAAATTGCTAACAAGTTATGTGAAAGATCGTTGTTGTATGAATGCGACTTAAATGGGCTCATGAGTGTCCGAAATGAATTCAAAAACAAAATCAATTCGAAATTCGGATTCTGTTTCTTTGTATCGCCTTTTCACCAAACAATGCTCTTCAGCTCAGCATATTCAACGTTCGTTCAACGATTGATTTACTATTTTTTATGAAAAATTCAAAATTTAATTCCTGCGTCAAAATGCTCAATCGTTGAGATTGTCGTCGAATTTCTTAATACGTACAGAATTTGGTGATCTAAACTGTGAACACGATTTTAAAGGCGAACATTCGGAATAATTATTTATTTCGTTGGCAAACGTGCAAACGAAACGCCTTACGAACAATTTAAAGTATTCACACCGAATTTTTGGCACAGGTTTGACTATTTCAACTATTTTTGCAAACAGTTTTCACGAATTTTAGTTTCAAATAAAACGACCGCACCGGTGCATATCAACACCTCGGCGAAATGAATGCAGGTAACGCAATTAGATGTACTGTGCCAAATATCTTAAATCGAACGACAAAAAGACTAAAATGAAGAGGAAAAAACATTTAACACTTTAATATTCGCCAAACGAATGACATTCTGTGATTGTTGAATTATTTTGTTTTTCGATTCTCTCTAAAGGTGAATTGTTGTTTGTTTGTTTGTTGTTTTTTTTTTCAATGCTTAAATGCCTGAATTTGAAACGCCATCGATTAGACATTGCCTACATATGTTGGCCTTTTCTGTGTAAATTCATTTTGACTTGAGATGGTCATTCGTTTTGTACGATAGCCTCAAAGTTGATGAATTTCATTTGAGCTGAACTTGGACCGGGGTTTATTTTTCGGTCGGTAAATTTGTATTTTATTCAATGAGAGCAGAGGCAAACCAATTTCGAATTTAAAATTAAATTTTCATTTTGTACCGCAAAGTTCATGCCATGTGAAACACAACAAAAGTTTTACAGAATTTCATTCAAATACCGTTGAAAATAGCAAAACTGAATTCTATTGAGAAAACGCTATGAGTTTAAACAAAATAATCTCTGAATGTAGATTTTACCGAAATCGCGAAAAAAATTCAACAAAAACAAATCGACGAGAGAGGCAAGAGCTAAAACAGAAACAGACACAAAAACGAATTCAAACGAGAGAAAAAAGAAGAAGAAGAAGAAGAAGAAGAAGAAGAAGAAAATGCCAAAAATGAACCCAAAAAAGAGTACACATAGCAAAAACAGAAGATTGAACACGCGTCCGCGTACAATTAGACAGAAGCCACAGTCTGCTTTGTGCACGTGTTGAACATAAATCAATGTTCAAACAATACACTTTCATTACTCGGCTCATGTAAATGTGATTTTCTCTATTGCACAGGCCAAAAGGTATGCGCCAGATATAAACGTGTGATTTTATACCGAAAGGCTTTTGATTCTAATTTTTTTTTGTTTTTTTTTTGATTTCATTCTCTGGCACACTTCAACTCTCCTAGCTCCATATATTACTTTTATTCGGAAAAAAAATATCCTCGGAAAAAATAACAAAACAAATATTCACAAATATTTTTATTTTCCTGCCTTTGTTTTCTTTTTTTTTCTTTTTTTTAATTTTAATTTTAAATGGGATTATATTTCCATTGGTGAGACATACATATATACGTGTCGAGTGCACCTGCTTTTGTTTTAGGTGAAGGAACTCCTGAATTTGTGTGTTTACGTGTAAATGTATGTGTCTGTGTGTATGCGTATTTTCAAATGAAATTTGATAAATGAATTTTATAACGAAAACAATGCGATGGAGATCCAATGGGATCATTAATTAGCTTAATCTATGATGTTTTCGTATTATTATTATTTTTTTTGGTTTTAACCAAATATATTTGATAGCGATGAATGTGCGAAATGAGAAAATTGATCCACATTCCGAAATCAAAAGAAATTGGAAAAAAATGTATCGAGAATTAACATAATTAGTGTAATTCTTTACATTTTTTAGGTGACATTGATTTTATTACTAACAATTATTTCTCAGTTGAATTAGATGAAACAAGTGCCACATAGTACATGAACTATTGACTATAAGCCTGACACCGGCCGACCAACAGATAAAAATAGAGTTTTTGTTTGTTTACACCGAATAAAATGAAAACTATAAACCTCACGAATCGAGGTGAACATGAGAAGACAGCAAAAATATACAAAAACACCAACAATGAACGGAAAATGAAAAAAAAACGAAAACAAAAAATAGAAAAGAAAATGAGAAGGAGAGGAAGAAAAAAAAAGATCGGCGCGAAAAATGTTGCAAGATAAATTACCAACCGAAAAATTGCAATAACAAGCGAAGCGATAATTTGATGTGAATGCAATTAAACTGACTGAATAGTGAAACCGGCCAACAATGAATGACAGCCATTTTTCGTTGAATTGACATGACAAACGGTAACATAAAAGCCGAAATCATTTGCCCAAATACGAAGATTTTTCACCAGAAAATACCTGTGTTAATGGGAAAATTCTTGTGTTCATTTGATCCATTCACATCGTTTCGTTTTTCCCGTTTGGAAAATTTAATGTTTATAGGGTTGATTTGTCCTTCCACACGAATAATGTCCGGTCATTCGAAATGAAATAGATGTGCACTCAACGCAGTACACACATACCATACACAAATCCAATTGTACGCAGTATGAAATCATTTGCATTCTGAATGTAAATTTTGGTGACACCAAAAGTGTACAGTATACAGCGTACAGAGTGTAGGAGACATTTAAACATAAACCAATCCGTTCCAGCAAGCAGCAATAGCCAACAATTAAAAAGCATAGAAAACACCTTGGTCATTCGATTCGGTGGCCATAAAATACATGACACCCGATGGCATTGAACGCATAGTGAACGTTCACTATTTCATTCTAACATACACAAAAATCAACGGTTTTGTCAGTGCAAAACGTCGTATTATAGATTTGTATCGCATGAGATATTTTACAAACAATAAAATGGAAAAATGGAAATGATCCAAAGATACTAACTGACTGGCTGAATGAATGAATGGACGTACAAATGACAGCAGAAATGAAAAACAGAAAGAGAGAAAGAGAGAGAGCGAGAGAGAGTCTCGCAAAACAACAACAACCAAAATAAAGTCCTACAACATTGCTGCAGTTGATCATATGCATGTGTAATGTGAGTTTGTTGAGAGTCTGTTATTTGATTTCAGTTTTTTAAAAAATTTGGCTCACTCTCTGCTCGAACAATAAAATTATTCTCTCGGGGGGAATGTTACGAATCATTTCGCCATTTATAGATGCAAAATCGGTCCAATTCTTTAAAATGAAAATCTACCAGCCAGATTTTGGCATTTTATATTTCATTAACATTTCCACCGTGCATATGATATTGGTTTGAAAGATAGGTGCCCATAATCCATCCGATCAGCAGTACAGTTTAACTGATAATGTCTCAACGTATTTTTCATCGGTATCAATGTACCAATATCCATTTTCGATTCATATGTAAAACAATGTTGAATGTTCAGCATTCAGCGATTGTGATTACAGACGAGAGAGAAAAAAATACCGAATATTATAAAATTCATTCATAGCTCCGTTTTAATATGGACCAGTTCAGATATGAAATGCACACACGATTTTTAGGAAATGTATGCGGTGTATGCTGTGGTAGCAAGTTCATGTTTTTATGTTTTTATGTTTTTGTTGCATATTTCAATTTTATATGGATCGTTTTTTATTCTCCGCTTGTTTGATTCTATTTGTTGGCTGAAACGGAACTGTTTGTTGTTTTGTTTTGGATGAACAATCATTTTTCGTTTTATTGTGTGCATAATGCATCATGTTCGATTGCGGCACACATGTTCACATATGTTTGAGATATTATAATGTCGAAATGGATTCACGCCTTGAGGTGGTGATATTAATTGTTTGCTGCACGGATCGAACATTTTTTCTGTTGTTGTACAGAATTGGCTAAATAAAATTGGCCAATCGAGACACATTAAATACTAAATAATTCCAGCTAAATGGGCAATTATGCAATATCACACATATCGCAATGCACTTTTCATTTGATTACAGCTTCTGTGTACGAATTTTATTAGGCAATTCGATTCGATTCTATTGACTCGTTCAACTTTCGTTCAACAATTCACGGCCAAAAATAAAACATTTAGTGTGCGTATATTTGCGTAGACCAAAACCAAGACCAAAACAAGCCCAGTAAAAGTGAAAAGCACATGTACGCATTGCTCTCTTATATTCATAATATGTACAGATTTTCCCAAAAATAAAGAAGAAAAGATAGAAAGAATAACAAAAAAAAAAAAAAAAAAAAAAGGTAATGAGAGCAAGAACAAGCATAGAATGATGGCGCCAGGCTGTCGGTCTCTAGAATTTTCGCAATAGGATATGCTGTTAAAGGAAACGCACCGTGGTAAATGATATATGTATATATATTTATATATATATATATATACACAAAGAAACAACCATCAAGTTATACCAGCAAATTTCAAGCCGTAGACGTTGTGAACATCTATTTTGAAATGTGAAATGGTTGCGTTGCTACTTTGGTATTTTTGTATTTTCTGTTGTATTTTGTATTTTGCTTGTTGTTTTGTTGTACACTGTACACTTACTTAGCTTTCTCCCATTTTGAAAAAAAACATCCTCTTCTCTATCTGGATTCTTTAGGGCATCATAACACTACTCCACCATAAATATATTACATGTACATTTTTGCTTTTCTTAGCACCATAATCCGTAATCGTTCACATGTATTGCGAATTGCGAACATGTACGTCAAATCCAAAGAGGAATTTTCGTTCATATCACTTGCAGATTCTTTGAACATCAATAGGTAGCCAGTGCAAAGCTATTTTATATGACAAATGAATGGTACAAAGTGAACAAGAGTGAGTTGAGTGTTGAGTGTTTAGTGTTTCGTTTATCGATAACTTTTCATAGTATGTATTTCATGGTCGTTTTTTCTTCTTCTTCTTCTTCTTTTTCTTCTTCTTCTTCTTGTTCTTCTTCTTCTTCTTCTGAGTGAAACTGCTATATTCGCTTATCCGGAGGGAAAATATTACATAGTTTGACACATTTGGTTACATGTAAATCAAATCACATTTGTTCGCATTTGATTTGGCACAAAGAAGCATGGAAAATGTGTCGCCTAACAGTAAGCCGATCAAAATGTATGGATGAACAGCAAAAAGATGGAAAATGGATTCCAATCATTTTCAATTATTATCGGCTATTCACCATATGCACATTGTACACAATCAAACTGTGAAGATGAATTCTAAATTATTGTCAATAGGTTTTGTATTTGCTTCTGAAAATGGAAAATGGTCCAAACATTATTATTATCGAATAGAAAAAAGTCTTTTGTTTTCAGCAAACAAATCAATCAATCGCTTCTCTTTTTTTTTTCTCTCTCTATGAAGATTTGGCTTTCGATTTGATTGTCGATTACCGACAGTAGTCAATAAAAAATCATGAATTGTTGAATCGATACCAAAACCAAACACACCAAACAAATGCCATTTATTTTGTTTAGAATTCGGCTGAAATGTATAAATCAAGTGTGTCACACCTTGACGTTGCATCATTGATCAACAATTTTTCAAACTGAATTGACACAGACAAACTAAAAAGCCAGAATATTTTCTTCGATTTGAATATTTTGGCAAAGAATGGCTTATACTATTCGGTTATTTTACTATCAGTGTAACAACCGTAACAACATTCATGAAGATTAATGATCAAACGATTGAATATGCAAAGTAAAGAAAAATGTTTACTGTTTTGTGTCGTCGTTCGTTCCAATAAACCATTTTCCAATCCGAAATGGAATGTGTAACAATAGAGCGGCCCATTGACGGCTCCAAATTACACAAATAGTTGCAGCGTTTGTTTTCGTCGCACATTATGCATGTTATTATAATTATCATTTGTTGAACTATGATAGTTTTATACGTGTGAAATAAACAAAGCTTTCGATTATTATATTATATTATTATTAAAATTGCATGTGGAGCGGTAAAAGCACGTTCACATTGTTGTTCTATGCGAACAATTATGCCCACGAATATTGAAAAGTCAAAAAAAAAAAAAAAAAAAATAGCCATGCATACGTCGAATGCAATAAAAATTATGCCCACGAATATTGAAAAGTCAAAAAAAAAAAAAAAAAAAAATAAAGCCATGCATACGTCGAATGCATAAAATAGCCATTACCTTATATCAATATGCATTAAACAAATAATATATTGGCTGGCGTTATTTCTAACTTTTTGCCATCGTGCCAAATTATCAAACAAATACCCCTCACAATATATATTTTATTTATTCAGTGCGAATGATGTTTTGAACATGCCACCAACAACCAACAACCAACAACAGACTCTATGTAGCTATTGTTCCTTGACATTGTATATTCACTATATTTGATATCACATCCGCAAATACCAATTGCTATAGATAGAAATGTGCATTTCTCGTGCAGCCGGAAAAAAAAGAGCAATTTAGCCACCAATGTGTTGTTGGTTTTGTTTTGCTTTCTCGATGCATTAAGCATTTTTTATTTTTGTCTGTGTGTCTGTAATGCTGGCTCGTTGCAGTCAGTGGCATAAAATGGACAATCAGAAGAGTTCTTCAAATTCCTAATTTATAACATGTGCAAATGTACAAATGCAGCACCTTTATCAGTTCAATTTATCGATCCATTTTCAGAAGTTTCATCATTTCAATCGCCACAGGCCCTATATTAATGCACTTCTGCACAAGGCTATGCTTTTGCATTGACCACTCTGTTGAGGGAATGCATCCGATTGTAATAAAAATAATAAAAGAGAGAACCAATATCTCTCACCAAATGAATTGTGCGAGTAAATCATTTTATCGGTGGGCTTTTTTTCATCGCCTGAAAATTGATTGAATGAAATGAGAATTATTACAAATTCACGAGTGCAATATGCGGTGGGCTAAAGCCAAAAGCTCATTTTATTTTATGAAACAATCGTTCCATTATTTCATACGGAATTGCAGGCACATGAGATGGAGCAAAAAAAAAAATTATATGCATTTTTGGCAAAAGAGGCACATCAAATAAATTTGCTCTGCCGATTAAACCGGTTTGAGTGTATCCGGAGAAGAACGGATGGGAGAAGGAGAAAAAAAATCAATTCTTGTGCATCATCAGACTTTGGTACCGCCAACATTATTGTACACTGTACACCGTTTCAGTTTTCGCTCGACCACTTGACACACAATTGCAATAAAATAATTTTTTTTCCCCCGTTTTGACTTTGCCTCGTTCGTTTCGGATGTTGTTAGTGTTTCCCCAAAAAGTGCTTTGTTATTTTTCAATCGAGCGCGTCAATCACAAATTCTTTGTTCAACGGTGAAACGATCAAAATAAAATGGCACAAAAAAAAAAATATTGTATGCAAAATGGCATCGGAAGAGGCCCCATTACATTCACTCATTCATATGAACGAAATTACGAAACGAATGGCTAAGAGCGAGATGGCAAGTAAATGAGAAAAAAAACACACTAAAAATGAATTCAGAAGCGAATGGAACTTTTTTCTTTTATTTTCATTGTTGCACCGACAATAAAAGTTGCATAACCATTCAAATTGGAAAAACTTCGTCGGTATATGAATATTTTGCTCTCGTTGAATGAATTGCAGGAATGATGATGATGATGATGATGATTTGCCTGGGCCGCGGTATACCAATTGCATCCAATTCTAATTGAATGGGATATTCGGCAATGCAATGCATTCAAAAATGAAATTTTATTGATTGATTTTTAAGTGTATTTATCAGGCATACAATGTGGATAAACCATTTTGAATGCTGAACGGTCGGCATCACCGATACAGCCAACAGAAAAAGACAAAATATGAAACCAACGAAAAAAAAAACGAATAAAACGCACAGCAATTTCAGATTGAATGTGCATTGTGCAATATATTGTAATGTGAAATGTGGAATTGATCAAATGTAGAATGATGTCAATGTAAATCATTTTTACAAATAGGCCATTGCATTGTATATGGCCCTTTTCGCGCCTCGAAACTCATCAAATTGCACGCGTTTCATTGTTATGAATTTTTATTTGAGGTGGACTTTTTTTTTTCTTGCATCCAATTTCTCTTCATTAAAATTGTTTCCTTTTTGATGATTTTAACTTGAAAAATTTGTACTTGTGTTGTTGCTTCTTTTGATTGTGGCTATGTATGATCACAATTGAAATGGATGAAACACGAAATTAAGCTATTTTAGTTTTTATTTAGCTAAGCCATGTTATTTGATCGAAATGTGGTCTAGTCCTTGGGTGCACTTCACTAGAAAAATAATTATTTTGTCAGGAGAATGAGCTAAAATGTCAAAATGAGGTACCACTATACACTATACTATACTATTTCATATTCCGATGTGATCGAATTCATTGAATGCATTGCATGTGGTGAAAGTGAAAAATATGTTTTTCATGTTTTCCTATCCATTTGATTCGGAAATGCAGCCAAAAAGCTAAATGTTGTTCATTTTTAGCGCCAACAGCATCAACGTAAAATACAATGATGTGCCTGCCATAGCATTTCATAACTATGCCATATCAAAACAACTGAAAGCTACCGCTGGGCTCAAAAGACATACGCACCAATCAGTAACATTACGGCTTAAACGAACGTGTTGAACAAACAAAATTGAGTGCACAGTTTGATCAATAGTTTTTCTTTTTATATATTGACACTGGAGCTGTTCAGTGTCCAGTTGTTCGTTGCTTACATTAGTTCTATTAATATTATGTTTTGTTGTCAGGCATTCCGAACGATTGGGACGTGATTTAAAGAAAAAAAAAATTTACCTTTTTTGCATTCGAAGCGTATTTTGTTTTGTTCATGAATCGAATGTCAAGATACCGATCTCTTCGAGATGAAAATAGCATATTTTACAGTTTTTTATTGTATCATTATTAATATTATTATTTGTCTTTCATTGAAGCATTTATCAAATGAAAAGTTGTGACAACTTAAACGGTGCGTATAACCAAAGTACCAAAGGGCCAAACTAATGGAAAAGAAAATTGAACCAAAAAATTCGCTTGAATTGATTTCGACAAGAAAACGAAAATAAATCTCAATTTATGCATTATTTCAATGACTATGACACTGAATTGTTTGTGTGTGTGTGTGTGTGTGTGTGCATTCTTTTGTGCTTTTCATTGCTTCTTAATGCCATTGAGTCAGTGGCATGGCATCCGTTATCTGCTATTAGCTCCTCGAATACTTCAATATCAAACTTAAACTTATTTTTAAAGAAAAATGCACAACGAAAACAATTGTTTTTTCTTTTCTATTCGTGTCATTCGTTATTGACTGCAACTCATACTTTCCGATTGTTGATATTGGAACACACATTATTTTGGTGCGGAAATGCGAAATTTGTTTTTTTTTTATTTTCAAGTTGATCTCAATAGCATCATCTGAAGAAACATCGACTACCAACAAGTTGGGAATCCACACAATGTAAACACACATATATGAAAGCCAGAGCGCTAAGCACGCGACACACCATCATCCAACAAACAAAACGCAACCAAACAAAGCATAGAAAAAAAAAACATCTTGGCTTGCCAATGTTGCGATGATGGAAATGGTGGAAAATTTAAGACAAAACTTTTCCTGTCGGAAATCAGTGCATTATGCGAAGAAGAGAAAAAGAAGAAAAGCAAAACAGAAGGAAAAAAAAATTAAAGGAAGAAATTCCAGAACGAATTTTCAAGACCAATGCCGCAGCCAATGAATGAAAATGGAACAAATTACAAAGAAAGTTCAAACGAATGATATCCATTTTAACCGCATGGCATGTGTAATGTTGTAGTATGTAATGCGTTGCTTTCATGAAAACTGAGAACGATAGAAACTTCTGTAATAGCTTTTTATTGAAAAAGTTCGCATCGAAAATGAAAAAGGTGAACGAAGGTGGCAGTTGGAAAGGATGGATTGTTTATTGTTTTATTATAACACATGTGAATTTGATCGAGCTAACACTAAACACATTCTATAAACCAAACCGATTAAACCCAAAAAAAAAAACAAAAAAAAAATCGATGAAAGGGAAATGGTTATGGTGTATAAAGTACAAAGTCTGTCGACAGTGCACTTCATCAACCAAAACCAAATTCGAATCGACCAACCAATGAATTATTCAATTAGAATGAAATAAAGTGATTTCTCTAATTATATCAGACAATCATTTCTTGTAACCATCGTCCAACAGTGGGATGCTACAATCCAACACTAAACACTGAATAAACATCTGATGCTATTAAAATTGATTGAAATTACTGATAATAATAATAATAATAAAATCATTGCAATCGAATTGAAAATTGACGCACCATTACGAGAAAAGAAATGAATGCGAAAGTAAATCGAGGGAAAATCGCAATAAATTTTCACCGTCAAACTTGCAACAATCGAAATTCATTAAATCGAAACGGACGGCTGGAAGGATGAAAGCTGTACGCTGAAACGCTGTGTAAAAATTGAAAGCAAAAAGCTGAATTCATTCAACTGGTAAAAATATGTAAAATATTATGTGCAATTTTTCTATACGACCAAATATTGTTCATTTTCTGTCTACGATTTCAAATAAATTTTCTCGCTGACGTGAGCAAAGGACTTTTCGGTTCAAAATTTGATGGGTGGAATGGAGAATACCTAGTCAATTTCATATTGGATGAAAAAACAATGGAAAAATTCAATGAAATAAGTTATGTTATAAACCGCATTGCTACCTATTCATTCATATTGTGCCGCACACAAAAATGGACTTATCACAATTTTGGACAGTTTTAAGGTGCCAAATTATTATTTGCCTTTTTGTAGAAGAGAATTGCATGCAAAGGGTCGAGCAAGTCAGGTTTTTTTTTGTCTTTTAATTTGTCTTGTTTGCATATCATTTGCCTTTTTCTGGAAACGATGAATATTCATTTTTGATTCTTATAGCCTGGTGCTAAAAATGACAACGAATCCAATTGAATTTGGCTGGTTTGTTGCTCAGATGCGATATGGTATCCGTCTGTACCTCGCTTTAATCGCATTGATGGCCAAATAAAGATTGAAAATGAGCAAACTGGAATATTCTTGGACTATGAAATACAACGACAACGACAGCAACAGCAAAACCACCACAATTTTGAACATTTTGATTTACAAATTCGACTGAACTGCATCTTGGTGAGCGTTAACACTGTGACCCATTCCCTATAATAACTATACAACTATACATACAAACTATACATAATTTTACAATTTAGACATTATGCCATATTTTACAGGTTTTCAATAAATCTATTGAGCGTGCAATTATGCATGGTTATAATTAAAATAATGTCTGCAAAATATTCACTCTGTAATATCATAAAATGAGCACAAAATTGGTTCGAAATTTAATGCCCACCCAAAATGGGCTCATCGAATGGTTCGTATTCATTGTAAGGTGGATGGTATCAGCAAACGGAACCAAATATCCAAAAATTATGTGTTGGTGTGATTCAATATAATTTTTCTCGTTGTGAATTCGATAAGTTTCATTGGGCAAACAGCAAATGGCAAACGGCAATACTTGTACCGTACGATGCTAAATGCTCAATGAATTTTCACATCCCGAAAATCACATCGAAACCATTCAAGTGAAAAATAGTTTTATTAAATGAAATGAATAAGGAAATAAATTGAATTATTTCAATGTTCATGGTCCATTCATATTGCAAATAGCGGTTTTTGCCATTCAATGCAACCATGAAGATAAATTGATTAAATCCAAGATGCATTCTGTTTTCATGTGCATACAAAAGATTTTAATTATTTTATGAAATTTTGTTGGTCGGTCGTTATAATGTCGAATGATCAGAGGTAGAAATGTGCGCTCCAAATAAATCTGTTCATTCATTTTCACACTTATTTTGATTCGTATCGTACCTTTGTTACTTCGTTCGGAATCACAATGTAAACACGAGTCAGTCAGTTTGTTAAAATTTTCCGTTGGTTTAATAACCAATAAAACGTGCTCAAACGTCTTTTTTGCTTTGTAATCGCCTGTAATAAAAAAAATTGAAAAAAATGAAAAAATAAACAAAATCCTCATTCGGAAATGGAAATTTATTTAGATTTAATTAGAAAATGGGCTAAAATATGAAGACTGCACAAGACGTACAAAGATCGAAAACATGAATATTATTATCAATATTATTTGAACGTCTGATGAATAACAAAGAAAGTCCAAAGAATATTTCACTTAAAACTACGTGAAACTCGTTCCATTGATGAATCTCGATTTTCTATCGAATGAATGTTGAGTGTTTGGGTGTGAATCCCATGTGTCGATTGAAAGTTCTAATTAGACCAAGAAAATCTGTTTGCTAAGACTCCTAACTTTTGATACACATGCATCGATGTTTCTGGTAATTTTGATCTGTTGTTTTCTGGCAACAGTCGAAAAAACATATGTTACACATTGTTCAATTGAACGTGCACAAAATTAAAGGAAAAAGGTGTCTGCTTGAAATACACAATGGCAGGATTTTCGAGCCAAGACAAAGTTTTATTTCGGATTTTGTTGTATTTTTGGATTTCTTAATTTTTTTTTTTTTTTTTATCTTATGAAAATGAACCGGTGAAAGTACGGACATCACAAATTGTTATCTATTTCATATGATATTATTCATTTTGTATCGCTACGCTTCAAATAGAGAAAATAAAGTTAAACTAATCCTTCAACGAATGATCTGCAGTTTCTTATGTAAAATATACAATTAGATTGATCACAATGTGCACTGTGCACAAGCATCATTCGAATAACGAATAATACGAATTATTTGCGGTTTCTTGATTTGCATGGCACAATGCTGTAACGGTTTTTAAATGCATGGATTGGTTGCGTTGATCTATGTTTAGGTAAAAATACCTTCATCAAAATCCGTTAATTAAAAGCATTCAAAAATAGATTTTGATACAATATGACTAATTGGTTGTGTTAACATCGCTGAATAATATAACCGAAATAAGATAATCAGTTGACAACGTAAAAATAATTGCCAATTTAAGAGTTTTAAGTTAATCATTTGGTGAATGGTGAATGGTGTACGGTGTACGGTTGTATAGTGTAATTTGTATCTCATGTACCACATACAGATTATGCATTGTGAGATGTGAGCTGTGACTCAAAAACTCGGTGAAAATAAATAATTGGAGAAAGGAAAGGGACCGAATATGCAAGCCGAATATCAACACTTGACAGAATAAAAATTCCTAAATTTTATTTGAAATTCTTTTCATTCGTTCTGGGTTTGGTTGCATTCATAGTCGCGGTGTTGAATAGAAATGTCGGTGAAAATGTTCGTTGATCGCTTTGAATCATTGTTGTTTTTTTTTCATTTGTTTTCCTTTTTCTCGCTTGGATTTTCGAAATGATTCGAAACGATGGAAAATGTATCTCCGTTACAGTCTGACATTTTTGTGGGAATAGGAAAATGAAATTCGATGGAATTGGTGAGGCCACGGAAGAATCTATTGTCAAATTCTGTTTTCTATTTTTTCTCTCGAAATTAATTTTTTGCGAGAGTCTAGTAATTTCGATTCGAGATATACAAATAATATGTATGCATTCGATGTTTTGTGAAAACATCGTTCGAATAGCATTGTCAGATTTACGAATGTATGAGAAGAATAACAGAACAAAATGCTATGCATTCCAACAATCAACCGTAGACTTTTCGCGAAAAGTTCAACGGATACGAAAAAAAAACAAACTCATGTGCACGAGAACAAAACATAACAAAAAAAAAATAAAAAAATATTGGTCAAAAATTTCATTAATGGAATTCAAGTCGATAAAAGAATGTCGTTTGTTCGATTTCAAAATACCATTTAAAACATTGAACATTCCACACAGCGAATGGAAATCCATTCAGATGACATGGAATCAGTTTGCTTTAAAGTGGACAAATGTGAAGGTGTGAACAAGTCGTGAGATTCGCGAAACATATAAAAATTGTGCCTGAATCGATTTTATATATTCCATTTTATTCCACCATTTTGTGCTCTATCCAAAAATTGTAAAGCAGTAATGTATGAAAATTGCACGACGAATTGGAATTGAATAAATAACATACCCAGATCAGACTATCGGCTGCCCTAATGCACGCTAATTTAAATTAAGGCCAAAATTGATTTTATTTAATTATGGATGAATTAAAATCAACACCTCGACATCCACCACTATTCATAGCATAATGAGATCAAAGTGTTTCTATAATTTTTGCTGCATGTTAAAATTGTAAAGAGTATGCCATGCCTATAGTCAATGCCCCATACATTCAACCGGGGGCGGAAAGGGGAGAGGAAAGAGACAAAATTGAGCAAAGTGTTTTTGGGTTTGGTTTTTATTACAGTCATTACGACAAGTTTTCATAAATGCATCGGCACAAATAAATTTTCCCAAATAATAAGGTTCATAATGGCATTTAGAGTGAATACACAATATATATATATATATATATGCATATATTGCATATACAATAATAAGTGCAAAATGGAAATATTTATGAATGCATTTTAGCGCCGTTGCTAGTGTTATATATATGCAAATGTATGTTATTGTTCGTTGAATTGAAGATTTATCGCGGCAATTATAGCCACCAAAAAGCATTTCTGGATGAGTTTTTAGCTCATTTTTTGAGGCCATTGCTTCGCTTCTCTTTTTTCATTTGGATTCAATAATAAAACAGACAACGAACCACTATAATTAAAATGGTTAAATCTAATATGAAACCAACGCATGTTAATTATTATTATTGATCAAAATAATCCAGTAGCATTTCATTTCATTTTTTTTTTCAGCGTAAATGTATGCTATCGACTCAGGGGCTAAAAATACAACAGCTACAAGATTTGAACCAGACCAACCAGATCAAACACAATCAAAACAAAAGAGATGAATAAAATAAAGAATAACTTCAACTATCGTTCTTTTTTACCGTATTTGTTTGCGGTCCAGTGAAATCTTTGACCATTTGTTTTATGGATTTTCTTATTTATTTAAATTGGTTTAAACGAAAATCATTTCACCGTGAATTCGGAAATAATGTGTTCAACGAAATAAAATCGCTGCAAAACGGTGTGCGCATACATCAAAATTCATATAAATAGTTGCATTTGCCAAATGTATAATTTTTTTTATTATTTATTCATCAACGTCGAATAATAATGTTAAAGCGTTCTTATTTCTGTTCCGAAATGGTGCTGTTGGTTTGGCGTTTGATTTTGATTTTGTACATAGACATGGACCATGTCTATGGAAGCAATTGAGAAAGCAATTTTATACATATTTTTTCTGTAAATTTTGAATTATGCATTGAGAGACAACGAAAACAAAAATGTGAGTGCGTTTGTACATGGTTGAAGGCTGTCGTGATGCTTTACAACCATTGTAACCATATATCGGTTCGGTTCTATTCGATGAATTGTGAATGGTTTTGCTCTTTGATTTATGACCAATTTTTGGTTAGGTCAACTGGCATGGGAATTTATGCTAACGAATCTTATTCAAAGAAAATTGGTCGACAATGACATCGATCGAATAAAATGAACACGACAAAACGTATCAAAAACTGTTTTGCATGCAATTGAAGTTGAATCGAAATTATTCCAAGATTTAGGATTTTTGAACACAAGAAAAACAACAACAACAACATCACGAACAACTATCAAAAATGTATAAATCTAAAGAGAAATTCATGCATCGAATGCTATGTTATTTCGTTGTTGTTTCCTTTTTCTTCGTCTTTTCCTTCTTCATTTTGACCAACCGAATTTTCCAATAATTCGCTTTTGTGAATATCATCGATTTGGCTATTAACTTTTAACTGTATATAAGAAGCATCCCATGGATGAAATATTGTAAAATGTTCACATCTCAATTCATTCATAGTTGGTATAAAAAATTATTAAAATTTCTTTCTTTTTTTCCAGAAAATTTCAACGATTCGATCTCTTTTCGAAAAGTACGAAACATATGCTTTACTTATTGATTTTTGATTTTTTAACATTTATTTTCCTTTCAAATTATTCGAGATAAAATTGACCTGGCAAAAGAATGACGAACACTGTGTGAACACCATACCATCTTTTTTCAGTTGAGCTTGAAACGTATTCCATTTCATTCGAAACAAACAACAATTGCAGCCAGCAATTTAATATATTAAATTATCTTTCGTTTGCATGTTTATTATAGGCGTATACGAATATGAACTTCGCACTGTTTTTATGCTAATTTCATTTGAGAATCTTATGTTTTGTGTCAAACAAAATGTAGTATTGTTTTCATTTGTTATCTTGTATATATATCTTCCAGGCAAATGCCGTTATTGTGTCGACCTCGTCGAAAGCTACGCCAAAAATCGTGAAAATCCACCAAAGGTACAACGATATGCTGCTGTTTCGTGATGATGGTAAATTGCACAAAATATGAAATTCGAAAAGAAAATTGATTAAGCCAATCAGTTTGAATGAGCGATACGATGCAAAGCGTATGTGAATTGTTATTATGAAACAGGTTGTTCATTTTACGAGCGTAAATTATTATCGTACATGTTGAGCTTGGTTGTTGCCATCGACATCCCGACATCCCACACCAGACATAAGAGAGTAAATTTTTTCTGTGTCAAATGCCAACAATTTCGTGGTGTATTTTGATCGACGTGTGCGGTGTGCAAAATAATTATGAATCAAAGTGCGAACGAAAAAAAAAAAAAATAAAATAAAATATAAACTGAATGGGTCATGTGCGATGTGCGTTGTGCTATATGCCCTTCTCATGTTTCCATCAGCACCATATATAAATACGTACGTAAGTGTAAAAAGATCTAAGTGGGAGAAAATAAATCGCTAGCGATGTAAAACTTTGTGCATTATTCGAATACCCGGATTCCATTCGGTGTCGTAACAATTTTGATGAACAATATGTCATTTAGATTTGCATACGCATACAATGAACAGTAAACAGTAAAACAGTTTACGGAAATCAGGTATTAGGTTATACACACAAATTGTCTGTCGAAAAATAAACGTAAACAGTAAACAGTGCAATAGACCAAAACGATAATGGCATGGGAATGAAATTCATTTGTGCAGACACTTGAGGAACGCAAGTGGAAAAGTAATTTTCGTTGAGTCCATATAATGGAAAATGTTTTCTGTGGTTTTCCTCGGGGAAATTAAGCGAATGTGATATCGAATCGATTTGCTTGTGAACGATACAAATATATACCGAATGCGAATATACATTATTATACATGCATGTAAAAATGAAAATTGTACATGAATATAATGTAGGTGAATTGGCATAGTTATTGTTGTGTGTTGAAACAAAAGAAGGCTACCTTCTGTTGATTTGTACGATCTGAGAGTGCCGGTTAATTCTTTTTCGAAGATAAAAAGAGTCTCATATAATTTGGCTATCAATGATTCGTGTACGAGAATTTTTCGGGGTTGTCGGTATGGGAATATTGTTCACCTACAAAACGCTCAATACACATTTCAAAATGTAGTTTTTCTTTTCGCCTTCCAAAATACGATGCATATTTCAAATTTTCTGGAACATTTTTCTTCTTTGTTTTTTTGTTTTTTGATTTTTAATTGAATATTAAAATTCTGTTGAAAACGGTTCATTGCTTATTCATCGAACACTTTAATCGCTGAAATATTCTTCGTTTCAACTTGGAAAACGTTTTGATTTGTATGATGAGCTGATTTCTTCAATCTTCTATCTATCATTCAACCCGAATTTTAAGCACACCGTACATATTTGCCGTACGCATTTCAAACTTGCTTTATTTTACTCAATTAAATATTCTCAAAGTTTTTCATTCACTTTTGATTCGTTAATGCTATTTTATTTCATCAATTCGAACGATAGCACGATGGCACTATAGAGCTATGTAGCTATGTATACATATTTTTTTACTTTACTTGTAGTATATTCAGAAATTCAACACCGTTGTTATTCGAGTAGAGATGAAATAAAACGATGCAAACGATGAAAAATACGATGTCGTCGATAAATGAAAAACCACGCATTACGAACACCGTTATAAAAACCAGTAGCAGGAAATCCACAAATGATTTAGATAAACAAGAAGTTGGTGTAATTAAATCATTATTTATAAATATATACCGGGTACCAATGTATACACAGTGTACACAGTGTACACGGTACCCGGTATGATGGGGATCAAAAAAAAAAAAAAAGTCAATACATAACGAAGAAGTAATGATGCCATAGATTCACGAAAACCATTCAATTTTCAAATGAGAAATTTTTTGGAAATGTAAAAATGTGCAAATGTGAATGCAATGGTAAAATTGAAACAGATTTTCAATGGATATGGAAACCAACCATAATAATCTTACGTACAATCCGGTAGATGAAACAAATTTGATAATGAACTTTAAAATAAAACTCCGACCGGTTCGTTAAAAAGGTAAATGAAAAAGTTTTGTAATTGAATTGTTTTCGTTCGTACTTTTTTTTTTCACTTTTTGCTCTTCTTCTTTATTCTATCGGTGAATTTTTGGGTAACCGAAGTTAAGTTAGTCTGATTTTTGACGGTGGTTTTGCTCTTTTATATTTAATGATCAACGTTCATCCGCATTGGCTGCTGATATCGTTGTACATTTGTACATTAAGTGGCGTTACGCTGGCAAATCATTATTATTATTATTATTATTATCATTGCAGCAAATTTCAATCAGTTACTTCGGTTATCTTCAGTCTCTTATTCATTCTTCAGTGCTCTTTACCTGATCAATATATGTATAATACGAATTTCAGCTCACTTTTTCGGCAAATCCTAAAGTGAAATGGATGCAATCAAATTGATTCGTTTGAACTTCCGTTTGAAAAGTCTGAAGCATGAACGATTTTATCTAATTTTATATCTTGTCAATTGAACTGTCTAGTTCGGGTGTATTTTGAATTTTGAAAAAGAACAGTATAAGTAAAAAAGATTAAACAAAAGCCTCACATATACTATTGTATCAATTTATAAGGAAAATATTCGAAAATGTTCTAAATGTGTTTTACCTCAGCAAATGCATTTTGGTTGCCATGAACATTGAACATCTATATGTTCTCAATGTTTAATGAATATGAGAAAGTTTTTTCCATTTTCTATTGATGTCGGCAAAATTTTCAAATAAATGGCTAAAGAAACTTAATCAAACAACCAGTCAAAATTCAAATGACACAAATTGAATTTAATGGCCAATGTTTATTGCGATAAATGGAAGTTTGATTAAAGGTGTAAGTTGATTACTTCATAAATGTTAACGATCAAAAAAAAAAAAAAAATAATGTGATGAATGATGAATAGCTTAGATAATTGAGTAAAGTAGGTGACAGATGAGAGATGACTGTTGTGTGTATGTGTGTGTTCGCCTGATTTTGACGTCCGATCTGAATAAGAGAATCTGTTATTGAAGTGATAAACGATTTGATTTTGATCTAACCGATAGCCGAAAAGGCTCTCATTTCTGAATAATAATGGATGAGAAGAAGAAGAAGAAAAAAACGTAATTTTGGGGCAACATCTCCATGACTAAATTGAAAATAGACAGTGCGTTTGGAGATGAATGAAAATTCACGCTTACAAATTTTCTCATTAATGTTCTGGATTGCCTGATCACGTTCATGTGAATGCACAATGATAAAATTTTGGGAACGTGGAATAAATATGATAATAACACAGGGATCAAACATTAGTTTCATCTGAAATGAGAAAATGAACATGTTCATATGCTATTAAGGCACTCTAAAACCATTGGATAAATTAAACTTACCACTCACCATTGACCATTTCTTTACCTTTTGACTCTGAATCGGAGGTAAAAGGCTTCTAGTGACCATTCTTAATGTTCAAATCAAGTTTCAAACAAAAAAAAAAAATTAATAATAATGTCATATTTGTGTGCTCGTTTATCGTTCGCCCTTCAAATGTACATGAATGTGCTGTGTTGTCCTGTACTAGTTTTGTATCTAATGTCATTCTCATAAAATCTGTTAAATGTAAAATGAAAACTATGCCCAATGGTCATTGTGTTTATAGTCCGATATCATCAAACATTCGTTTGTTTCAACTTGAATTGTATGACACACACTCACACACACACAGCAAAAAAACGTAGAAGAAAAAAACCAAAAATAAAATGTAATTGAATCATTTCTTGAACTTAAAAGTTTATGTTATGCGCAAAAATTCCATGACGAGAAAACATACATTTCATTTTTCTGGGGGAGGGGGGGGGGCATAATTAAAAACCATTAAGCACATCCATTCACTTCATTCGATCCAAAAGGTTACATTGCAGGCGGAGGCTTGAATTTCCTAAATGATGTTAAGAGAAGGATGAATTAATGTGATCTATTGACATCTCATCTAAGACCTTTACACATGTGATATCGTGTATTTGTAATTCACATTGAAGGGACTTAAACTTTTCATGCACACCATTTCGATCCCATTTAACATTCATTATATTTCGTAAGCACTTTGTATAATTAAAGTGCGTAAGGTGTTTTGTGTCTCATGTGTTAATAACAAATATCCACAAATATCATAAAATCTATATATGTATATGTATATGTATTTGATGCTCGAATGTGTAACATTGTAACATATTAACTTGGAACCCTAAGTTAATTTTTGCGTAAACTCATTTTGGTCATTCTTTTTCCATTTTCCATTTTATTTGGTTTTCGTTTTCCATTTCGTTTTTGACAAGACCACATCAAATACAATTCAACGTAAACTTTTCGGTTAACACCTGAAATTGAATTAAATGTGCTACTAATGGCCATCTCGTATCTTCTCCATCTGTCACTGCATGTTAGTTGTTTGCTCAATATTTGCCCAGCAAAAAGAAAATAATGTCGATTTGCTGAAATGTCCATTGGCCATATCGATATACGGATAACGGATATACAAAATACACACACAGTGCATTAAATGGTAGTATTTTTCATCATTCTATGGCTTAGGTTTGTATCCAAACTTTGCTATTGTGCGAATAACATAATTTTATGCGTTCAGAATTCTTTTTATCGAAACATGTGTGCGAAACTGTGGAAAACATTTGGATGGTCGAAAATAACACATGATTCAAGGCCAAGCTAATGCTAAATGTGAAAGGTAACATACATTTTGTTTACGATTTAATTACATTTTCGGGTAATGTTGAGAATGCGTTCATGCTGAACAATCAATACAACATCAATGATAGTTTGTATTTGGATTCGGATTCGGAAAGCTCCGCAACATGAGTATTAGATTCTTCTTCAATAGTTCTGCCTACTGTCAATCATCAACAGTCAATGCTGTTCATAATATCTCGTTATTTGGGAATGCAGTATTCGCATGATACATTATTTATTTCCATTTTTTCGTGAATTGTGGTTAAGGATTTTTGACGGTCCATTTTGGATGAATGAATCCAGAGAAAGAGAAAAAGAGAGACAGAGAAAGAAAAACGACATCATCGATTCAAAAGCAAATACGTGCAGATATAAATCAAGTCGAATTATAAATGGAACAGAACTAACGAACAACTGATGCGATTATTATTGTTATTATTATTATCGGCCGCACAAAAAACGATGGAAAACATAAAATTGTAAAAAAAATTTCATCGCCAATTGCCAAATGCTAAGCGGATACTGGAAACCAGTTGTGCATTATGCAGTACAGTGTTATTGCGACAAATTGTTTGTCCATTGTTTATAAAAGAATTATATTTAAACGCTGCTTGACAATAAACAAAATTCACAATTTTAATCTTAAACAAATTGAATGTCATAAACAATATCGACACCATCGACTCTATCCAACATCCAAAATATTAAGTACAATTTGATTCAATAACATGCACTGCATTGAATGCAGCCATCATAATGTTCAAATATTGATTTTCATTTTTCATCGGCCAATTGGCGTTTCAAAGATTGGTGTACACCAATTCGAATGGCATCGATTATTATTTATTATTTCATTTTATTGAATGGCTTTTCATCGATATAGCCTGTGCTATCAATCCTGTGCTACCACACACATACACAATACACAATGATTATGTTTTGAATAAACAACGTGCATTGTCATCAACCACCAGCACGGTGATGTCATTCTCTGAATTTAAATTATTAAATATAAAATATATTGAATCTCTTACTCTTTGCACCACTCAAAACGGTGTACGCGATTATTAAAATCCAATGTTTCACGAAGCATAAACAATGTTTAGCGTTTCACTATATTTTCCGTAAAATTTTCTATTGAAAATATTTCAATTTCGTTTGAGAAAATGTTGAAAAACCTGAAAATATGATAAGTTAACACAATAGTTTCCACTCGACGGGCCAGCAACTGAAAATGCACTCAAATAAAAAAATACAAAATACAAAATACAAAATACAAAATCATTTGGTTCAATAGGCGAGTTGACGATACAAAAGGGTAAAGCAACAAAATCAGGTGATTTATTTCGGTGATTGAATTTGTAAGCAATATCTTCAACATCCTTCCGGCATATAGTGAGTGTATAGTAGTGTATCCGACTACTCAGTCGTGCCATAATCGCTGATTTCATATCGTATCAAATACGTCTTTTGTGTCGGTACATAAACGATATTGAATCGATTTTTGAATGCCACGTTCCGGGGGCAATATTATGCTTGATTACATCCATACAACGATGAATTTCATTTTATTTACACCTATTCGATGAATTTTAGTAAAAAAATTAGTTCAAGAGAACATTTATCATAAACATTGATTTGAAATAATTTTCATTACACGAGCTTAAAAATTACAAAAATAAACAAAAATATTATCCAAAATTACCGCGACGATGCCTCGTTGTTTATTTTTATTTTTTTTATTGTTAAATGTCACAGAAATCGACGATAACGGATATGCATACACGAGAAATGAAAATTCCAGAGCGTCAATCAGTTTTTGTTCGATCTTCTGAATGCTGCATTGTTCCATTCAAAATTCACTGTCATTCTAAAGTTAAATTGATTGTCTTGCTCAGATGAAAATAAACGAACTTATTTTAAAGATGTGTCATTTACATATCGTTGCATGAAAAAAGGTGGATTTCGACTTCGGTCAAAGACAGAATCATAATAATTTATATTATGGGAAATGGAACGCAATCACTTTCTCTATCATGAATAACAACAACAAAAACAAAAAAAACAAAAAAATATGAAATGAAAAGCATGCTGTATTTGCATACTCAAGCCTCAAGATTTACCGGTTTTTATTTTTCTTCTCGTCTGCAATTTGTT
Source organism: Mayetiola destructor (assembly GCA_000149185.1). Classification (NCBI taxonomy): domain Eukaryota; kingdom Metazoa; phylum Arthropoda; class Insecta; order Diptera; family Cecidomyiidae; genus Mayetiola; species Mayetiola destructor. Next base: position 1,772,095 of record GL501523.1, on the reverse strand, counting down.
TTACATTTTTATGACTCGTTGCCGAGAGAAATCTGCTCCCCAATTTGTGAAAATCATTTTTACAGAATTCACAATTCATAACTTTTCACCTTAAACCTTAAACATTTGTATTTGATTTCCATTCCATTTCCTTTTTCTATTCGTTATTCGGCTTGTGACCGTAATCGTCTGTAAATTCCTTTTCCTATTTTTTGCTCTTTTTTTTTTTGTCGTTGGCTCTTGAATTCTTTGCCTTTGTTTTACCATTTTTCAATGGCACTGAAATTCATGATGAAATGTATGTTAAGACGAATTCAACCGAGTGGCAATGGAAAAGAACACGTACGCGTTTCTTGAGGGGAAAATATTAAAACATACCTTTACCATTTTCGCTCCGAATAAAAATGAAGAAAAAAAACCGAGAAAAAAATTTGGAAAAAACAAACGAAATCTCTTGGATTGGCAATGTGCTTAACAATTTGTGTACGATTTTGATTCATGACACATTTATATGGTCGAGGTTAATGTGGCCTTTGTGGAAAATGATGATTTTGTGTGTGTTTCATGTACATGGCGTAGAGCGTGTATGTATCGTCAACAAAATGTGAAAACAAAACAAAATTCTCATACATTATGCATTAAATGTGAATCTTTTTTACCGCAATATATGAACGTTTTTATTTGTGCTTCGATGCTGATGATGTTTATAAGCACATTGTTTGGGGAAACCAAAAATTTGCCGAACGATATATCAAGAAACAATGCTAGCTATTCATAAATTTGATAGGATTTTTATATTTTTCTACATTCAGAATGTAGAAATTGTTTTTGTTTTCTACACATTTTCAACTCATATGTTTTTTCCAACGATTTTCGGAACCGAACGCTCTAAAACAAGAGAGCCAGACAAATTCGTTAATTTCCAAAAATATGAATGGATTTTGTTTAAGCTTTGACTAGTATAGAATTTAAAACAGTGTACAGTGCTTGCCGCTCGAAAGCTACAACAGATGTTCGGTAACAGATGGCGCTTCAAACATTATGGTTGTTTTCTCGAAACTTTGACATAATTTTATCCAATCAAATTTGATGAAGCGTTCGTCTGCAATAATCCATTTGAATATCATATGACTTTTTGCTTGCGTGTGTATGTGTGAGAATATGTTATCTTGACATCAAGTTATTTTCAATTTTAATTTCTTCGTGGTCTTTGCATACATTCATCGCGCATTACGATTTTTTTTTTGATTAACAAAATAAAGGCATTTTATTGGATTTTAAAGGTTCAAAATTGAAATTTTTGTCTCATTTTCATTGCTTTAGTTTCCATTTTTGCAAGCATTTTTATTCTTCAAAATTCGTTTAACGGATGCCACTGAATAAAAATAAGTAAATATTCTTTTCGTGTATATTTGATTCGCTTTTTTCATTTTATGTTGAGCGAAAAGAGAAAAAAAACCAAAAAAAAATTATATGTATCAGTGTGTATTGAAATTGAACGAACATGGCAAACGATAACTGAACACAAAATGTGCTTCAAATTTTTTTTATTTTTGTTTTTGTTTTCTTTTTTTCTTTATTTCTTGTTCGATTTGCGCCGTTTGTCAATTTCCTTGCGCTAAAACATTCGAATCAATTGATTTTTTATTTTCGAAGTTTTCTTCAATTTAATTTTATTTCAATAGTTTTGGCAATTTGCGACCATTTAAAAGATTAAAACCGAATACAATGGAATCGTTGCCATCATCTGACGTTGTCATTGTCCATGGTAATTCACATCCAGAATTGGCGCAATTAATTGCTGGGTAAGTGTTCTTCTTTTTCTTTATTTTAATCAAAATATAAATGGCTGCATAAAGTGTAAACAATGCATGGTAACGATAAACACAGTCAACTATTATTGCACTGACAAATGATAATTGACGAAACATTGATTTTACAAATTTGTATGTAGCCGTTTGGGTGTTAAAAGTGGTAGTGCATCGGTTTATCATAAAACGAATAGAGAGACAATGGTTGAGATAGGCGATTCCATACGCGGAAAGGATATTTTTATTATTCAAACGGGAACAAAGTGAGTTTTTTTTTTAATTTTGCATTTTGGTGTTTGCGTTCGGAAATTTAATGTTTGTTTGCGCCACCTCCCCTCCCCTTCGTACAGAGATGTCAACAACAATATAATGGAACTATTGATTATGGCATATGCATGCAAAACATCATCGGCTAAATCAATTGTCGGTGTCATTCCATATTTGCCGTATTCAAAACAATGCAAAATGCGAAAACGAGGCTGCATCGTTTCAAAATTATTGGCAAAGGTATAAATTGACAATAAAAATTTTTAGACCGTAAATTGCATTCAATTCAATTGAATTTGAATAATTTGCGGTTTTTTTTCTGTTTTGTTTTTTCATTTCACTTGATTTGTTGTGGTCAACTTCAGATGATGTGCAAGTCAGGTTTGTCACATGTGATCACAATGGATTTACATCAAAAGGAAATTCAAGGATTCTTTGATTGTCCGGTTGATAATTTACGTGCGTCACCATTTCTGCTTCAATACATTCAAGAAAGCGTAAGTTTTGTAATAACTAAGAAAAAAATTAATAATATGCATATTTATAAAAATAGAATTTAATTATTTTTTTTTTTAATTATATTTAGATCCCAGATTATCGTAATTCAGTCATTGTTGCAAGAAATCCGGGCACGGCAAAAAAGGCTACATCATATGCCGAACGTTTAAGATTAGGAATTGCTGTCATTCATGGTGAACAAAAAGAGGCTGAAAGTGATGAAATTGATGGAAGATATTCACCTCCACCTTCTCTTCCAAGGTAACATTTGTCAAACACACAAATTATTATGAACGAGTTGAAAAGAATCAGTTTTAATGCAAATGTACTCGACATTTGCAGCCGATCACGAACAATGGATGTTGCAGGCGGTGTTCCAGTTCATCCGGCCAAGGAAAAACCACCCATAAATGTAGGACTAATTTAATCTAAAATAATTAGATAATTGTTTGATGATATTTTTATATTTTCTTTTTTTGTATCAAAAAAATAGGTTGTTGGCGATGTTGGTGGCCGTATCGCAATCATGGTTGTATGTTTCCGCTGACAAGCATCACAATTAACAGGAAAAATGAAATTTATCTTTAATTATTTTCTTCATTTATTTTCAAAATTAATTTAGGACGATTTAATCGATGATGTAGCATCATTTGTGGCGGCAGCTGAGGTTTTAAAAGAGCGTGGAGCATATAAAATCTATGTATTGGTAACACATGGTCTGCTCAGTTCGGATGCACCACGTTTAATTGAAGAATCACCCATTGATGAGGTGGTCGTCACCAATACAATTCCACATGAAATCCAAAAAATGCAATGCCATAAAATCAAAACCGTTGATATATCTGTATTGTTGGCTGAAGCTATTCGTCGCATTCATAACAAAGAGTCAATGTCGTATCTTTTCAAAAATGTAACATTGGAAGATTAAATTCAATTCAACATCATCGAATCGAATTTATCAACATCACACAACTGATGAAAAGTCATCGAGGTGAACTGGAAACCAATAATGAAAAAAAAAAAATGTTCCGATTCCTATGATTTGATGTATACAAACAATGGAATAAATCCATCAGACAACAACCAAATGTGAATGATATGCGATAAAATCGATTTTGATCTGAATTACGAAAAGATAAAATGAGAAAACAAAAAATCCATACGGAATTTCTCGGTGGAGGATCCATTACATATTCCTTTTGTATTGATTTATTTTTCAAAGAGAAAGTCAAAAGAAAATTCAGTAAAATATATTAAAAATAATTTTAACAAAAACCAAAGCATTCGCTCTTTTTATTTCCCCCCTCTTCAACAAGCAATCTATGACAACGCTCACACTGCACTTTGGGTCATAAACATTCTGGGTCAAGGAATTGAAAAATATTGAAACGTTTCCATCCAATTAAATGATGTTCGATTGACAGCCAGACGATATAACAACGTCAATAAAACAGATCGATTTTTGATTCGAGACACCAAATATCAATAGGAAATTTTCGCTGGGCATTCCGAAAGAAAAAAGGCAAAAATAATAAATGAAAAGTGTGCATAGCTAATAGCAATTGCACAGATAACCGGCATTGCCCTTTGGATTAAGTCCACACCGGGACTGTGTTCGTTCGCATTAAATCATTATCTCATCATTATTATTATTATTCTGCGATTATAATACGCATTTGTGTCATTTTTGTTTTAATTGATTGTTTTTGTTTGCTATTCTCTGGTGTGTGTTTTTTTTTCTCCCCCAAATATGCTTATCACATTGGCATATGTTTGAGCGTTGATTCGAAATTTCAACGATTAAATTGTTCCGTTGAAAACGGATTGCAATAATAACAAAAGCAATTAATTATTCAATTTTTTTCGTTTTATTATATGAACTGTTGGTAGTGTAAGGTCATGGATGATCGAAACAGTTGGCGATTGTTTTTTTTTTGAATCGATCGATAATAATCGATTTGATCATGTGTCATACGTCATACGGCAAATTCGTTTATTTTTTTTTTACCTATGCATAGAATTTCAGGCTTTAGCCGATCAAATGTTACAAAATCGAAACGGTAAACATTTTCCACACCGGAATTTATAATGTCATCATTAATTACAGTTTTTGTGTTTGATATTTGCGATATGATTGTGTTGATTTGTTTGAACGCCGCGCGAATGTACAACGCTAGATTGGAATGTTAAGCATGCAACGTTATCATATACCTTTCATATAATTATCAAATTGTTATGAGAGACTTGCCAAATTTGATTATTTGATTATCTAAATAATTATCATATTTGTCAATGCCATAATATGTCAGAAAGATTCTTCATCATGAATGAATAAAAAATTCGAATTGAATTTATGACAACAAATAATGATGATAATAAAAAGATACCAGCTAACCAGATCAATTTAAACCTGAGAGCATTGAACCGTCATCATTAATTTAAACACTAAATATACCAACAAAAAAAAAGAAAAATTGAACGAAGTCGATATTTTACTTTTTTTTTCGCCATCTTTCGATCCGTGGACTGGTGAACTGCATACATAGATCAGTGGTCGAATTAATTGATATTCAACTCTCGCAATGCATGCTGTCCATGACAATTCAATTCATACCGGAAATGAGAACAAGAAATTGGTTATTATTACTGCTAAAACATTATCACAATGATATAGTCTCTACTCTTGCTCAATGGCTCCATCTCAATTCCTCAATTTGAAATCTTTTTTTTTTCACCCGAAATAATTGTTGACCGAATATGTAATCGGATAACCACATGGTAATAATCAAAATAACTGCTTTAAATAAATAGTTGACAATTCTCAATGTTAACCGTTTATTGTTTGACATTGACCATGAAACTCTGCAAAAAAAAGAAGCTCTTTGGGCAAGAAATATGTGAAAACGTAAAATATGTTGAACGGGCCAATTCGATGGGCATTGGGCATTCCAAACTTTATTCTTTCAAATGAATTTCAACGCGACACGAATTAAGCGAGAATTCAAATAAAAGTAAATCTAATATTATTATGTATTATTATTATTATTGTTATTGTTATTATTATTATTATTTAATGGAGTTTGGCATAATTTCGATTGTATACAAAACCAAATTAAAATAATCATATTTGAAATTATTGTTACGAAAATTACGGTTTTTGGTTTACACAAATCCGTTGAGCCATATCAAACAAACGGGAAACCGTATCTTTTTCGCATATTTGTATTGCAATCGATGCAAATGATTCGATGTCTTTTTTCATTGTTTCGGAAAAATTCCAAATTGATAATTCTTTCACAGCTCGCAATAGGATCACATTAACGTGATACTTTGTACACTGTGGAATTTTCAATGGTTGTAGCTTTGTAATAAAATTGCTGACCGATGCAAATTCATTTGATAAAGCGCGTGGAATGTATAAATACAGAAGAAAAAAAAAACAAATCGTTATAAATGCGTCATTGAAATAAGAAATTGAACCGAATCAAATGAACAATCAAATGGATCACATGCCACAAAACGTTTGTCTAACCGAATTATTATTTATTAATATTAAATTATTGTTTTGTTTTTGTCCATTTATTAATAAATAATTTATAGATAAACAATACACAAAACACAAAACACCATACACCATACCATTCAATGTAATTCATTGAAGCATTGAAAAATTGCATGATTTGGTTCCTCAACAGAAATTCTCATGCCATACATCAACCATATCACAACATTGTGTATTCGACAACAAATAAAAGCGAAAGCAAAGAACTGCTGCGTAATTTCAAGTGCCTTTTTTCCCCATTTTTCTTCTGATTTGTCGTTTTGGTTTCATGTTTATGGTTTTGTGGTGTTTGGAACATGAATTGTAGAATGAAAGTGTATGTGAAGTGTGACTAAATTCTATCACATGACCGAATCTTGTAAATGGATATGATTCGGTCAGACCACTCAATTATTAAACATTATTTCATCTGAATAAATTTTGTAATAATTTTCGTTTGGTATGGCTGCTGCTTCTGTTTCTGCTTCTATCTTGATAATAATAATAATAATAATAATAATTAATGATTGTGTCTTAGCTAGAGCCGTTTATCGAAATGAGAAAATGTCACGTGCTTCTCCGATCGTCATGAGTTCCGAATAAATTTATTTTTTTTAATTTTTTTCGTTTTGTTGTCTCCGGCTTGCCCATGCAAAATCGATTCACCAGAATCACATCACATTGTGTGGGATGCTGTAATGCTGATTGTTGATTATCAAGGGTTAAAAACTTGTTTGAGAAAAGTCCAATGAGAAAATGAACACACAAAAAAAAAAGAATACACATCATTTTGGTTGATCTCGAATAATGCAATAAAATAAATGATGTGTTGTGTAATTTTGTTGTTGTTTTTTGGTTTGTTTCAATTTATTTCATTAATTAAGATCACATGATCGACGAAGAGAAAAAAATAAATAAAAATAATAATTGCTGTTTTACAATGCGTGAATGCAATCATTTCACCTGTACCGAATACCGAGTATCATTGCATATTTAATGCACATATAAACAATGTACAACATACTACATATCAGAAACTTTTGAAAGAATGATTTCATTGGGATTTTTCTCGTTTTTTGTTTTAATTTCTGGCTGTTCGTTATTGCGGTACGTTAACTTGCGTCTTGGGCTATTCGTTCATCTCTTACGTCTCAACAATATTCGACGCACCATTTTTTGTTTTGCCATATATTTACAATGAATCCCCTGCTGGACAATGGACAATGATCAGTGAATAGTTGGACTTTGTATTCATTCAATCTTATATTTTATACAAAAACCATCAGTTGATCCTTTTTTGAATGATTCTTCTTTCCTCTATTCGTTCGTTTCAATCGTGAATTCTTTATGCATACATATTTAACAAAAAAAAAACCACAACAACATGTATGGACAGAGCATGAGAGCTCACGTGACTGTGATTCGATTGGCGTCACTAAATAATTTAGTATTTTTTTCTTTTTTCATTTTTAATCGTTGAAACGGGGTTCACCATTCTTTATCCAATTTCAATTGAATGCATGGCATGAGTCATTTAGTCATTTCGCATCGGTGTTTATTTCACATTCTACACACGCAGCTCAAACTATGAGTTAGTTGCAAAAAAATTTTCAATATTAAACGGATGTCAGCAGTATTTTTCCTTTTCAATTTATATCTAACTGATAAAAGATGGCTTTTTGTTTGCTATTGTCCATCGCCTTCTTATCGAAGCTTATTATCTTAAATCCAAATTTTCTTTATTTATTTTTTCGAATTTATGATGTGATTTTGTTTACATTGAGACTGGATATCTTTCGCAGAATTGATGATGATAATTGTGACCGATATGCAATGCTTTCATTCTCAATAAATTACATTCGTTTGATGTGAAGAATGCCTAAAGAGCCATTGTGATCAGTGGCTGCAATGCAAATAATAAAATGACATTTACGTATGACATTTCAATATTGTGCATTGTGCACATTTTGCACTCTGGGGCACCGATAAATTAGTTTTGTTGTCGAGATAAATGCACTAAATGCAATTTCAAATACCATTCAATAAACATTTTTGTCATTGTTTCGATGCAGTAAGATAAGTAAGAAAGTTATGTTAACCTTAAACTCCGGTTAATTAAGGCAAAAATTTCTTGGTATTGGCCTTATATATAGGCAACATTTATCTGAATGTAGGTAGTAGGTAGTTGATTTTAGCATGCATTTCAATCATTTGTTTGTTGTCTGAAATGACTGAATCTTTGCTGAATGAGTTTGTGTGTTTTTTTGTCTTTTTTCATCACATTTTGTGTGTAATTAATGCAATGGCCAACGTTTCAAAGCAGCCAACTTACGAAATGTTCGACCTTAGGTATGATATTTAAACTTTAAACCATAAAAAAAAAAATCAATATTTTATCAATTCAATGTGAATTCGAATGAAATGGTCAGATTGATCGGGCCGATTATTTATGTTTTCCATCAAAGTAAATGACTCCGTTTGAAATAGTTGTATTTTGTTTCTTTACTTTTCCGCACACAACAATCTAAGTGGCGAGAAAAGTATTAGTCTACCCCAAAAACAGGTGCAAAACAATTTTTCTCTTTTTTGGATCTTGAGCTTAATAGAGAAAGTATCATAGTACCTGAAATGCCACATATTTCATTTTTTTTTTTCAAATTTCGTTCAATAAAAAACAGTGCGGAAAAATGAGTTGCAATCTTTGAAACCGTTAATTTTTTTTTGGTTTAACGATTTAATCTTCTGTAACACTTCTTCATTCGTCGTTTATTCACGCTATACATAAATCTTTATTGTTTTTATGCTTGGTTCATTCGATGACATTTTTCTACCTTGTTTTTTTTTGGACATTGAAAACTCAGAAAAGAGAGAGAGAGAGAGAGAGAGAGAAGAAAAAAACCCAGTATTTAGCTG